>CAOLHI010002395.1:0-261663 GCA_948474755.1 Ctenosaura bakeri | reverse complement strand
TAGTTGATAGGCGTGTGCATACAAAAATGCACATGTTTGAAAATTGTGTATGAAAATGCCAGGACTGAGTGAGCTTGGCAGGAAAAAAGAAAAAGGACAACCTCAACTAGATCAAAAGGCCAACTAGATCAAAAGACCGACTCAACTAGATCAAAAGACCAACCCATTTCAGGTCACAAATGAGATATCCTCTAGCATACCCTCTATACTGCCATTTCTTTAGATAATGGCTATAATGGTGAGATAACCTTTTCCAGATTTTAATTGCTGCCTTGGTCCTTGGATTCCCAATATGAGTGTCCAGACAGACTCAGCAATACTGTTTCCCCTATTCAAACATGGCAGTCTGCCACACAACTTGGAAAAGATCTTTTTGGACAACAGCTTTCATATTCTCCTAGCCAGCATGCTCACTGGCCAATGCTGGCTGGCGGATTCTTGGAACTGTGGTCCAAAAATAATTTTTCTATGTCCTGGGAGCGGATTCCCTGTAGAACCCCCACACTTCTCTCTGTGTCTGTGTTGGTGACTGTGTATGTACTTATTTGATATATATATTCTGCCTTTCTCCTAAAACTGGCAGTAACACTTATAACAGGATAAACTAAGAAGGTACGTAGGAAAATACAAATAGTCTTAATATTAAAACACAAGCAAATTTTAATATTAAAACACAAAGGTTGCCTTCAGGACAAAGGTGGCCTTGGGCCAGAGCTGAGAACAGCCATGAGGATGATGTGTAGCTTGAAATGTGCAAATTGAGGGACAACATACCCTCCAAAATTTTCCAGATGAAACTTGGATACATGTGGCAAAGCAACATCAAAGTATAGTTAAAATGGCAAAAGTTATTACTGAGGAAGAAGAGACAAAGTAAGAGGAGCTGAAGCAGTTTGCTTTTGCCTAAGCCTACTGGAAAGGGCAAGATTCCAACTCATCCTCACCTCTCCGCCCTGCTGAGTTGAGTGCAAACAGTTTTTGCACTTTGAATTTGCGGCAACTGAAGCAAGCTGAGAACAAAAGGGGAAAATGGCAGGAGGAGAAAGAAACTGGGACATTTTAAAAGCAGTCGGAAAAGTGGGCCAGCAAAGGATTAACTGGGACTGTACCTGCCAAACCTGCAGTTGGAGGGTATATGTTTAAAGCTTTGGAAAACTCAAGTCATAGAGGCAAAATGTGCCTATTCTAACATGTCCTTCTAAGACAATGCAAAGTGGAGAAGCTAATGAACTCTCTTTCTGGGACTTCCTCCTAAAAAAAGCAGCCCCCTGCTTTCACACAAGGTGAGCTCCTTTGAGTTCTCTGGGCCATAGGTAGACTGGGGAAACATTTTCTGTTCCACACACAAAGTACGCCGTGAAAGGCCTAGCACTGCAGAGAGTGAGCCACTGAAAACCATTCACATCTAGAACTCTTCTCTTGGCTATGCTCGCAGTCCCTTGATCACTTTGCCTCACCTTTTCTTTTGGTGCTTAAATTTCTAAATGCTTGACTGAAGTTTTAATGCAATGGTAGAAATTTGGAGACTGAAGGAAATTTTAATTTGTTGGGCAGAATTCTTATTTGGAGAGCAATGTCCTCATTTTATCCCACCGTTGCTACACCCCAACATCATTTCCTTTTTCTTTTCCAGCTGACATTCCAAAGTCCATGCTCAGTCCTCACTGGGTTATTTTGGGGAAGAGCATCTTGTTAGAGAGATCATGAATTCTGGATACTGAATTTTTAAAGACCCTTTCTGCAGTTCAGCAAAATGCAAAACTTACTCCTCCAGGCATGCTGATCTTGCTCCCTTTTATTTGATTTTCACTAGAATTCTACCCATACACACCTCTTAAAGTCAGCATTAGAAAGAGTGATTGCCTATCCATCTTCCCACTCATAGAAATAGTTCATGAGAGGATTCTACTAGCTAATTCCTGTTCCTGAACTTTACCTATGATCAAGACAAAGGCATTTACCATGCGTGTAGTCTGAAATTGCAAAAGGGTCTTCCTGGGAGTCCTGTCCCACTTGTTCCAGCAATTGCCTTGGCACTGAAAGGGAAAGATGGAAGCATTTTTGGGGGAGAAGATTGAAGATTTGCTGCTAAATTCCATTATGTCATCATTGTCATCACCACCACCACTACTACTTACTGCTGGCCAAGATTCTAGATACTTAACTAAACAGCACCTACTGATCTGACATGCCCAATTTTGACTTACTGGACATCAGCTGCTGCAAGTGATGGGGGTCTGTTCTCCTGTAAATCAGAATGAAGGAGACTGATGTTTCCAACAGATGAAGGTAATTTCTAGTACAATAATCAGAAGTGTCCCTGTTGCAATTCTTCCTTGCACAGATGATCACTCACAGGTGGGAGGTAGAAGCGTCAGTCTGCTGTAACCTGACTCACAGGAAAACAGATCCCCGTTGTTTGCAGTAGCTGACACCTGGAAAATCAGCACTGGGAGATTTTTACAATCCCTACACTATTGAACATTAAGAAATCAAATGAATATGAATCAGAAGCAGGGTCATATTGCAATTCCTTTGTGCACAGGAGATAATTCATGGATGGGGGGTGAATATGTAGGTACCAAGTGAATACAAATCATTTAATTATAAATTCCAAAATTAATTATTCGATTCATTTATATCCAACCTTTTACTCAATAATGAAACTCAAAGCAACTTGCAAATTATTAAAACCAGTACACATTAAAAACCACATAAAACAGTAAAAATACCAATATAAGAGTTATCTTTAAAAAAAAATTAATCTGCAGGAGCCATTTAAAATTTATCGGAATACAATACTAAAAAAGAAAGAGAGAAGGAGAGAAGGAAGGAAGGAAGGAAGGAAGAAAGAAGGAGAGAGAGAGAGAGAGAGATCAACAAACCAGTACAGCAGGTTTCACCAGGGACTTGATAGCAGGGGGTGTGGGTGTTGAGGGACATAGCAGCAGGCACATGTGCTCACCCAAACTGTTCTCTTGTTTGAAAATGAGGGAGCAGTTTTGGAACCCATATATACTGCCCTGCCATGTCCCTGATGAAAGGGACACAGCATCAGGCATGTATGTGTACCTAAACTACTCCTCCTTTGCAAAAAAGGGACCACTTTGGGACCTGCACACACTCTGCTGCCACATCCCTGATGAAAGGGACATGGCACCAGGTGTGTGCACGTGCCCAAACTATAGCCATTTCCACACTAGACTGTTATAGTGCTATGATTCCACTTTCAACATCCTATGGAATCCTGAGGTTTGCAGTTTCAGGCATGGCCGGCCGGCCAGCCCCTCCCGAAACTGCAAACCCCAGGATTCCATAGGATGTTGAAAGTGGAATCATAGCACTATAACAGTCTTGTGTGGAAATGGCCTGAGACTCTGGAGACCATGGTTTGAATCCCCACTCAGCCACAGAAACCCACCGGGTGACCTCAGGAAAAATCACATTTTCTCAGTCTCACAGAAAGGCAAATCTTGCCAAGAAAACCCCCATGATAGGTTCATCTTAAGGTTGCCATAAGTCAGTTTTCAAAAGGGAGAGACATGATGGCTAGAAAGAACTTCCCTCTGTCCACAGCACTTTGTTGCTGTGTGCCTTCAAGTCGCTTATGATTTATGGCAACTTTAAGCTGAACCTATCACAGAGGGAGGATTTTCCAAGATTTGTTCAGAGGGGGCTGCCTTTGCCCTTCTCTAAGACTGAGAGAATGTGACTTGCCCAAGGTCATCCAGTGTCTGAGTGGGGATTTGAATCCTAGTCTCCAGAAGACATAAATAAATAAATAAATATTTGAATATTTAAATCTAAATTTAAATATTGAAATCTTGAGTTAAGTCTTGGGGGCCCTAGCAACAAATTATATTTACAGAGGGTCCCCAGTAAAGAAAAGATTAAGAACTACTGGGTTAAGGAATTTACTATTCTTGTGCCTAGTGTTGCAGTGGAGCTAGGAGGGCTGTCAGAATTAAAACCATAGGTCTTTGATTAGCAATGATGAAAACATTTTAGGCTGTCTGCTTCAGCCTTCCCTATCTCTTCTGGGCTTAGCTGCAGTCGTCACAGTTGCTGGTGGAAAAAAAGGATTTTCACCAAAACAATATGTTGTTGTGAGCCCACCCTTTTATGCAAAATGCTTTTTCGGTTTTGAATGGTAACATCCATTGGCTTTACAAAAGACCTGCTCCTTGTGGAGATAAAAACTGAAAGAACTGGTTTGTTGATATAAGTTATTGTACTCAGTTTTTGCATAATTTATTATACTATGTTCAGTTATTGAGGGCTGGGGTTGGCAATAGGGACTCGTCATGACAGAATATTTGCCCTTCAGAATTTACTCCTGTACCACTTGTCCTGCCCTTTCTGTTTCTCTGCTGGCAGCTCTCAATGTCAAATGCAAGTCCCAGAAAGCTACAATACTACTTACCACAAGTGTAGGAGACTCTCAGCTGCTTCTTCACACCAGGAAAGCAGGGATCCCCAAAAGTAGCCTTATTGGCAACAATGGTACAGTTCTGTTTCCTGTGGCATCTCCGGGACACTCTCCTTAAGGCATCTGGGGCCACACATTCTGCAATGTATGCATAAGAGAGTCAGGTCACCATCTTTAAAACAGAACTAAGGAGCACTGTGAGGGTGATGGAACTGTGGTGATGGAATCAATCAGATGCTGTTGAGCACATTAAAACTAAGGATACAACAAATGATAAATGGAAAATCTTTTGGGCACTTTCACAAATCATGCTAAAACCAGGCCTCAGATTTCACTTCACTGTGAAGGTTCAGCTTTTAAGCTTGGGAGCCTTACTTTTTTGGTCTACAGCTCACAGAATCTCCTAGACAGCCAGCTCTAGAATGTCTTCATAGGTTTATAGTATCCCTTATCCAAAATCCTTGAGACCAGAAGTATTTCAGTTTGTTTGCTTGTTTGTTTTGGATTTTGGAATACTTGTGTTTGCATATGCATTAAATACAGTGCTGTACAGGAGATCTTCAGGGAGACTGTTTGTGAATGAACAAGCAGGACTGCCAAAGCTGCCTCCTTGCAGATGGAAGCGGATGACTGGCAGGCTCCCTAGAGAGCTTTTGTGCAAATCTCTATTATTTTTTCTCAAATCCAGGTATCGGATCCCTTGTCTCTTCAATCTCTCAGATCCTCAGTCTTTTTCCAGCCTTGCACCTCATACACAACATAAGTAGCAAATGAACAAGAGGCGAGGCTGGAGAGAGACATGAGTCTGGAGAGAGCTACGAGGATCTGTGAAATGGCAGAAATCCAAGCACAGCACTCAGCAGGAATCCACACTTCCTGCCATTTCACAGATCCTCCCATCTCTCTCCAGCTTCACATCTTGTTCATTCATTACTTGCATAAGACATGAGGCTAGAGAGAGACTGAGAGCTCAACAAGCAGGAGTGCAATAGCCACCACCTCAAAGATGGAAGTGGGCAGCTGGCAGCAAAAAGTTTAAGTTTTCAGAAGTTTTCAGCTTTTGGATTTCCAGAGAAGGGATACTTGTTTTATACTTGGTTTCCAAGCTCTGCCTGAGTCTAAAACCTCCTCCTTCCATCTGTTAAACTGGAGAAGGCACCATTAATATTGGCATGACGTTTTGGGCAATATCCTTGGGGCTAGGGTTTCTTAAGAGAGTCTACCTTCTCCACAGTGCTGTTAATTCAGGCCATTTCTGCACTAGACTGCTATGATTCCACTTTCAACATCCTACGGAATCCTGGGGTTTGCAGTTTTGGGAGGGGCTGGCTGGCCCCTCCCAAAACTGCAAACCCCAGGATTCCATTGGATGTTGAAAGTGGAATCATAGTGCTATAACAGTCTAGTCTGGAAATGGCCTCACTTGTCCCTCTTCTTCCAGGCTCAGTGCCAAGAAGAGGGAAAGACATGAGTAAAGGCTATTCCTATTGCTTTGCAAGGCTTGGCAGATGCCTCACGATGCCAGCCCTTGACACTGGTCTTGAGCACCATTCCCAAGAAAAGAGCACGGATTCTTCATCTTCAGTAATGTGCATAATATACCTTTCCAAGACTGTAGATGGTCTCATTCACAACTGTAGCACTTTGATACTATTTTAATTGTCATGGCTGCATTCTGTGCAATCTTTGGATTTGTAAGTTTGCTGAGGTATTAGAGTTGGCAGAGAATTCTGTGTACCTCACCACCAAAATGCAAATCCCAGGATTCCATAGGCAGTTAATGTGATATCAAAGTGCTATAATTGTGTGGTCTGAAAGAGACCTAAATCTGTCTGTGGGTGATCCAAACACCATGGAACATAAGCAATGCCAGTGAGAGAGATTGTCTGGGGAGAGGGAGCTAACCCCTTGCTCCACTTATTCCAATAAAAACCATCCAAGCCCCAGAATCGCTACGATTTTTCGTGGCCAGCACCCCCCCCCCAGTTGCCCTACATACCTATGTCAGCTCCTGTCCCATTCACAGCATTGCACTCCGGCTTCCCCTTCAGAGGTCTCCCATAGATTGCAGAGTAAACGGCTAGGACAGATTTGTTTCGGCACTGTAACCTCAGTTTCTCATTTTCACACACAGTCTTGAGACGGTGGTTGGCTGAGAAGTAACAGAAGCTTTCAGTTCCTTCATGCCTGCCAGCACTTTGCATTAGTCTTTATTTAAAATATTATTAATCTACATTTGGTATACAACAAATTTGCAAAGCACAAAAACAAATAAACAATTACAAGAACAATAATACAAGGAATAAGCAATATTAACTGCTTTGGTCCCAGTATAAATTGCTGATTCAATTCTAGGTCAAGGTAAATGGGGCTCACGGAAAGTCATATAGCAACAGGTCCTGCTGAACATCAATTAGAGCCGATTTACATAGGTGGGGGCTGTTACACTGAACTTTCTGTCTCTTCTCCTTCAAGCTTAATTTTTACAGGCGGGTATACAAGTGTGGCCTTCATTCCTGATTTCAAGGCCAGAGCTTGGAAAAAGTTATTTTTCATATATATGAAAAAAGGCAGCTTGGTATGGGTGAAAATCATTTTCGAAAACATTCAAGCGTACACAGCTACTGTGGCAATTCTCCTCGACACCTCCCTCCAGAGTCATTACTTATCACTCATTAGATGTGAACACTCAAAAGATCAGCAGAAATAGTCATGGCCAAAGGACACAAGTCTTTTTTTTTTGAACTTACTCACCTGGTCGGCACTTGTATGAAACCAACAAGTATTTGTGGGTTCCTGGACAAGGATCCGGTCCAAACACCCGACTGTGGACAGAGAAATGGCACCATCGCTGGTCCTGACACTCGTCCATCATTTTCTGTAGGAAATGAGCAGGCTAATTAAGGCAAGGCTGTTGAAGAGCTGAATTCAATCTCTGAGACCATTTCCGCACGAGCCTGTTATAGCGCGACGATTCTACTTTCAACCTCCTATGGAATCCTGGGGTTTGCAGTTTCGGGAGGGGCCAGTGGGCTATAACAGGCTCATGCAGAAACGACCTGAGAAATTCTCCGAGGCTGAAGTCCAGTGGGAAGTGTAACTACACTTGCCAAAGGTTAGAACGATGGATCAAATAATATTTTTGCTTAAAGATTTTACTGACAAAAGCTACACCCAAAGAAAACAAATGAGATGGGGGGGCAACCCTGAAAGCTGTGGAACTGCCACGCGATGGCCAGAAGATTGGATTCAATCCCAGGGACTGAGATTCCTCATCTTTCCTTTAAGGTGTGCCTGAGTCTCATCATTTCCTGAGGAGATCATGGCAGGTAAGTAAATAAAATTAAAAGTTTTAATTTCTCTCTATCTATCTACCTATCTAATGTCTCACCTTTCTCTTGGCGTGGGACCCTAGTCAGCTTAAAACAATCAAAATTAATCCACATTTTCACCATTTCACAGAAGACTTGGGTACATGTGGCTAGTGTGATTAAAATGGCAAAAGTTATTTATGAGGAAGAAGATGAAAGCAGCTGGATTTGCAGCAGTTTGCTCTTGCCTGAGCCCACTGGAAAGGGCAAGATCCCCTTCTCTCCTATCCTCCCTGCTGAGTTAACTGAGTGCAAATTACTTTTGCATTTAAATTCAGTTTGTAGCAATTGAAGTAAATGGAGGGCAAAGAGAGAAAGTGGGAGGAGGAAAAATAAACTGGGACATTTTAGAGCAGCTTAAAAAGTGGGATGACAGGGGATTAATCAGAACTCTCTCTTCCAAATTGGAACAGTTTGAGGATACATGGATTAGATGGCTCTTGTGGTCTCTTCCAAGTCTTTAAGCAGCTCCTGTAAAACATTGACAGCCATAAAGCTTATTCTCAAAATGTACTCCATGGGCAAAATGCCTTCTGCGCGTGCACACATATGCACAGGCACACACACACACACACACACACACACCCCTCTTATAGGGTCCTCCCCTCTGTTTGGTTCCTTACCTCTTCTCTCTTTCCCTGCTTTCTTTCTCTCTCTTCACAACCACACTCTTGCTTCTACTTCTGCCTTTTTCTCTGCCTTCCCCCAGTAGATTCTTCCTACCCCTTCCTTTTGCTTCTTTTAAAACTTTTACTTCAGAAACACTAAGAAAGGGAGTTGCAGCCACATCTGCCATCTATATTTCTCCAACATGCCTCTGGACTCACCTAGAGGCCATCTGGAGAATCAAAAATGAGTTTCCAAAGGTAAGAACAGAGAAGAGGAGAAAGAAAAGGTGCCACTGCCTGAGTGGCAAGCAGAACTTGGAATGTCACTTTTAAATTAAACTGGTTATGTCAATCACCCTGCAGTTTGTGACTTGATGCTGCAGGCATTATTGTACCATTGAAAAACCTCTCTGTCAGATGCCTGATGCAAATATAGCCATGGAACTCAGAATGAGTAGGGGCCAGGGGAGCTCACCCCACTCCAGACAAGACAGGAGGAGCAGTAAATGAAAACAAGCTAGCTAAAGCAAGATATGGCACAAAAATGAAAGAAAAAAAAAGCATAAATAACAATAATCAAAGAACACTACAACCCTGGAGACCAGGGTTTGATTCCCTGCTCGTCCTTGGAAACCCACTGGGTGACCTTGGGTGTGTCACACATTCTCAGCCCCAGAAAACCTTCTGATAGTTTGAACTTACAGTCGCTGTAAGTCGGAAATGACTGGAAGGCACACAACAACACAAAAGCAACACACCCTTCTACCCCAACCAGTTAAAAACTGAAGGCTTATTTAAATAAGAAGGTCTTTGCTAGCTTGTTACCTGTGTGATGAGCAACACCTGTTGAAATTTCCTCTTCTACACAACCATTAACAGTATAGGAACCTTCTCCAGCTTTCAACCTGGCAACCCTACATATGACTGTGCGCATTTCCGCAACTGCTCCCCATTCGGAATTCACCGTGCCATGCTATGCCTGTCTACTCAGACCCTTGTCTCATGGGACTAACTCCCTGGTAATGATCTATCAGGATGCCACCTATGATGGGAATTCACAGGCTTCTTGACTTCCATGACATTTCCTTTTATCATGCTATAAATCTTGGATTAAGGTTAGAGCCACAGTAACGATTTTGAGGAAGCTGCAGCTGGTATTCTATGGCAAGGCTGCAGAAGCGGAAAATCTTCCCAGAACCATCTTTACATGCTTGTTTACTCAAGGAGGTATACTGCTATCACAGCATAAAGGCCTTTTTAAACTCAGCTTTTCCTTTTTTATTATCCTCTTGATTCAACAATGATTTATTTGATTTAATTTTCATACTCACACCCAGCATGCACTTTGTTTTCTTTGAACTGCCACATTGGTTTATATCGATTTATCCTACTTTTCCTCCAGTGAGAAATGTGGCATACCTGGCTCTTTTTCACCCAAACTTTTTTGACAGCAGCCCTATGAGGTAGGCCTGGATGGATGAATGTTACGAGCCCACCAGGGATTTTCCTGGCTCAGTGAAGACTTAGAACATGCCTCTTCCATGTTCTAGTGCAAGACTACTATCTGTGTGTGCGTGCGTGTGTGTGTGAGCGTGTGTGCACCTGACTCTCTCTATCTCTCTGTCTCTGTGCACTACAACCACTCATTCTTAACCACCCCTCTTTCTCACCATGCATCCTCTAGCATCTTTTGTGGGGACTGGTCTTCATCCCGGGTCCATGATGCTGCAGAAAATGGTGCCAGTGGAGAATTTCCTCCCGATTCAAACAGTGATTTCAGAGAACTAAAGCAGGGGACAAAACAGTTCAACTCTCCCTCACTGGTTGCTGAACTCCCAATAATGGCAGATATCTCCCACTATCCCATAGCTGCTATTTGTCTTTCTTGTGAAAATGTGAAGGTCAAATGCAAATAGTTATTAAATGCAAATTTCCTGACACTGGGAGAAAAGGCATGGGAAGATATCATTTCCTGGATTCTCAAAGCCACCTACTAAAGTAAGAAGATTATATGCATCTGAGAGCTGCTATCTGTGGATATCACTATCAAAAACACAAGTTAATGAGTCCAAGATCAAATCAGGCTTGAACTCCTGCTAAAATCCAAGATGGCTAAAGTGAAGTTGTCATACTTTGGATCTATCACGACACAATGCCCCTTGTGGGAAAAGATGGATGGCAATATGAAAAGAGGGAGACAAGACTATAGGTGTACTACAGGAAGCCATGGCCCTGAATTACAAAACCTGAGCAGGGCAGTTAATGACAAGGGGCTCTTAGAAGGTTCTAACTCTATTAAGCTCAACTCCCAATGAACTTGATAGCAAACAGAACTGCCAAGTGCATCACATCAGCTAACCACTAGATGGCATCATGCCCTTTTAGAAAGTCATTAAGCTGTTTGCCTTCTTTTCTTAGCCTGCCAGATAACTCCACCCCATCCATCCAAGCATGAGGCTTGACTACCACCAGGCTGTTGCACTTTCAAAGAGGTGCACCTGGTTCGTCAAGTCCCCGTTGGACTACCAGATAAGGTTGCTGTGGATTGCACCCAGCCTGGCGAGTCCCAAGTTCTGCAGACTTTCACCAGGGTAGCTCTTCCCAATCTGCCACCATCCAGCTGTCTTGGACTACAGTTCCCATCATTCCCAGCCTTTAGTGTGAACCCAATAAGCTGACACACACCTCCAACCTCTTTCGGTGTGTTCACAACTATGATTTGTCACTTTGTCTGAATGTAAAAAAAGTTGTGGTTAATCCTGGCTTTTGTTTGTTTGAATCCAGGCACCTCCAAACCATGCTTTGTGAAGCTGATTTCAAGTCAACTCTGACTTATGGCAACCCTATCAATGAGGGACCTCTAAGTCACTCTGTCATCAACCGCCCTCCTCAGGTCTTGCAGATTCAGAGATATGTCTTCCTTGACTGATGCCATTTCCGCACTAGCCTGCTATAGTGCTATTATTCCATTTTCAACATCCTATGGAATTCTGGGGTTTGCAGTCTAGGGAGGGGCCTCAAAGCCTCCTCCCTAAACTGCAGCACCCAAGATTCCATAGGATGCTGAAAGTGGAATAATAGCACTATAACAGGCTAGTGCGGAATGGCCTCAGTCTATCCATCTGCAATGCAGTTGTCCTCTTCTCCTACTGCCTCCCATTTCATGAAGCATTATTACCTTTTCTAGTGAGTCATATCTTCCCATGATCCTTCCAAAGTACAACAGTCTCAGTTTGGTCATCTTAGCTTCCAGGAAGAGTTCAGGCTTGATTTGTTGGACCCATTTATTTGTCTTTTGAGAAGTCTGTGCTATCCATAGAACTCTTCTCTGTCACCACATTTCAAAGGAGTTGATTTTCTTCCTACCACCTTTCTTCACTGTCCAGCTTTCAAAACCATACATAGAAACTGAAAATACAATGGCATGGACAATCCTAACTTTAGTATTCAATGATGTATCTTGACACTTCAGGATCTTGTCTAGTTTCTTCATAGCTGTCCTTCCAGTCTTAGCCTTCTGATTTCTTGACTGCGGTTTCCTCAGTGATTAATGACGGAGGCAATTTAACAATTTTAACGTGTTCATCATCCACTTCCAAGTTATGTAAATCATCTATCATCATTATTTTTGTTTTCTTATCATTCAACTGTAAACCTGCCTGGGTTCTTTCTGCCTTGGCGTTCTTCAATAATCATTCCAAGTCCTTTCTATTTTCTGCTAATAGTATGGTGTCATCTGCATATCTTAAATTGTTGATATTCTTTCCTCCAACTTTCATGCCTCCTCCTGCTGAGTCTAACTCTACTTTATATACGATATCTTCAACATACAAGTTAAACAGATAGGGTGATAAAATGCAGCCTTGCTTGAACTCTTTGTCAATTGGAAACCATTCTGTTTTTCTATATTCTGTACTGATGGCAGTCTCTTGTCCTGAGTACAGGTTATGGATCAGGACAGTCAAATGTTATGGCACACGCATTTCTTTAAGAACAATCCATAGTTTTTCATGATCTACACCAGGGGTGTCAAACTCAATTTCATCTTGGGCAGCATCAGCATGATGGTTGCCCTCAAAGGGCTGGTTGTATCTGTAAAACTATATAAATGTATCTACTCTTTTATCGTATTAAATAATTGCCTCTGCATTCGATTATTACTGGTTTTAGTAATAACTAGCTCCGAAACTAGAAATCTAGGAAAAATAATGGCAAGCAGATACTCAAGTATACAACTATTGTACAATTTATTGAAAAATGAGTTTTGAAAACAAAGGGGTTTTTTTAATCATCAGACAAATATTACCAAGCACTGTTTATTACATTAACTTTGTTTAACTTTTTGGTCCCTGTGCCTCTTTCTGCCCCCTGCCGCTCTCTGTACTTGGTAAGCCCGATCCCCAAATTGTGGGCCCTTGGCTGCCAGTATTCTGAAGAGGGGTCCAGCAGCCAGCACTCATGATCTGCTTCTACTTCTGACTGCTCCTCTGTCCAACTCTTGCGAGCCATGCGGATCATTGCCATGGTAACCCACGGCAACACTCTGACAGCGAGAGTTGGACAGAGGAGCAATCAGAAGTGGAAGTAGATCACGAGTGCTGGCTGCTGGGTCCCTCTTCAGAATACCAGCAGCCAGGGGCCCACAATGTGGGGACTGGGTTTACCAGGCTGGGGGAGTGCCATAGCTGCAGGAGAGGTGCAAAGGCCACATGAAATGGCCTGGTGGGCCGAATTCAGCTCATGGGCCTTGTGTTTGACACATGTGATCTACACAACTGAAGGTTTTGCTATAATCTATGAAGCACAGGCTGATTTTCTTCTGAAATTCTTTGGTTCACTTCATTATTCCATGTGTGTTTGCAATATGATCCCTAGTGCCTCTTCCTTTCCTGAACCCAGCTAGGACATCTGGCATTTCTTGCTCCATATATGGGGAAATTCTTGATTGTAGAATGTTGAGCAGGACTTATGTTTCATGGGAAATTAATGCAGTGGTCTTGTGGTTACTGCAATCCCTAGTGTCCAGTTTCGTGGGGATTACAATGCATATTGAACATTTCCAATCTGTGGGCCATTCTTCTGTTTTCCATACTTGTTGACAGATTTTAGAACTATAGTAGATTCTGTCTCTATGTAGCTGGAAGCAGCTGTATTGCTATCTGCTCCTGGTGATTTATTTTCTCCAAGTGGTCTGAGTGCAACTTTCACTTCACTTTCTAAAATTGTAGATTCATCATCAAATGATTATTCCTTGGATGAATCTGTCATCCTTTCATTTCTTTAATATAGTTCTTCACTGTATTGTTTCCACAGTAAATTATGAAAAGCAGATGCACATAATGAAAGTCTCCTTAGCTACAACCTCAGAATGAGTCAAAAATGCATTCCATTGTGTTGATCTTTATTCACAGACCTTTTACAGGGCTTTGTATCTTCACCACCAGCAGCAGTTTTGTAAAGTCAATAGATCTTAATTGCCCAATCAGGACTAACCTACTTGAAAATACATCGAATTGCAACAGATATAGCTCTTGCAGCAATCTATTTACTCTGGGAAAATCTGTTCCTTTTCTAGATTGTGAAGATTGCAGTTCAGGTCAGATGGAACAAGGAAGAACATGACATCAGTATCTTTACTAATCAAAGGCCATTTCGGCACTAGACTGTTATAGCAGTATTATTCCACTTGCAACATCCTATGGAATCTGAGGTTTGCAGTTTAGGGAGGGGCCGCTGCAAACCTCAGGATTCCATAGGATGTTGCAAGTGGAATAATAGCACTATAACAGTCTAGTGCAGAAACAGCCCAAAAGTCCCAGCCCTTTGACCTTGTAAGTCTTGGTTCCACTACAACACTGGTTAAAGTTTACTGTCACTTAGAATTCAGACCACACTGCACAGAGCTTCATCTCTGTCAACCCACAGCATCTATCATTCTTGTTAATTTTAAGGTTGTAAATTAAGGATCCCTTTTCATAGAGGAGTTCTGCATTAACTGCCTAGTAGCCTGAAAGAGGGGAGGACAGTAGCTGAGTGGTAGAGCAGAGGCCTTTGCAAGCAGGAGGTTTCTGGTTCAATCCCTTGGGATCTCCAGATAGGTCAAGCAAAGAATCTTGCCTGCAGTCTTGGAAAGCTACTGCCAGTCTGTGCTAACGTGAACCAACGGCCTCAATATTTGGGGCTTCTAAGCTACTTGTAATTTTTTTTTTTTAAAAAAAGATGGATTGGGGTATGGAGGCTCTAGGTTGAAAACAACCCCAAAAGTACACCAAATAGTGCTACCAGTTCAGGATCATCCCAAGCCCTGAAGATTCTGGGGCTAAACCTGAACAGCCCCTTGGTGAAGTCATTAACCTTTGTGTATTTAGTGCCAACCACCTTTGCTCACAGCCTGTCATTCAAATACACAGAGAAAAATCTTCCTGTTTGGAAAGTGGGAGAAAAATCTTAGCTGAAGCAGATGTTCATTCACCATGGTGAAATGAGAAGAGTATTCCTTCTTGCTTACTTAGGGAGATAAGATAAGGAACATTTAATTGAGCCTACTTGATTCCAGCCAGAAGGCAGATACAGAGCAGAGTGGTGCCACAATGGAAGGGAAGGAGAAAGCTAATTAAGTAAATATATAACCCCCCCCCCAAAAAAAACCAATCAGTGAAACCTTGCGAATTGTAACCAGCTGCCACTCTACTAACTCAGCTATAGATATGCACAGTCTTTTTCTCTTGCTGAGTGGACCTTTGATCTGGCAATGCTAATATCAAACCTGACCTAAAGTTCACTCTACGCTATAGTTTATAGAAGAAAGAAAGAGCTTAGAAACACAGAGCTTAGAAAAATTACATTTTAGATTACAACTCTGGCTGGAGGAGTCTTATGAGTTGTCCAAAAAAGGCAACATTTCCAGGTTTCAGAAAATAGTCTCCATTCATGCAGACAAACCCTTTCGGTTCTGAACTTGAGAATCTCTTACCTGACGGGCTGTGGCAGATGAACAGTCAGTGCTTTCTAAAGAGATGTCACCTGAGGTTGGGCAGAGGTTTCGACTAGGCACCCGACGCCCATAGAATGAAGAAAGGACAGTAATTGAGGTCTTCTGGGGACAAATGATCGTCAGCTGTTCCCCATCACAAGCATGGGCAGTGTGGTTCTTCAAAACCTTCTGTAAGTAGCCTAGGCAGGGGAGATGGGGGAACAAAGCAAAGGGGCTTCAAGAGTCTGGGAAAACAATAAAGTTACATCATCAACTGGACCGTTTCTTTATAATTTACACCAAGGATGGAAACCTTTGGCCTTCCAGGTGTGATGGACTTCAACTCCCAACAGCTCTGCCCAGTTTGGGACTATAGGAGTTCAAGTTCAACAACCAAAGATAACTCCATCCCAGATTTACTTTTAAAATTAAAAATAAGTGAAATGACCAGCTGGATCTGATCCAGAGTCAGGATGGCAGATTTAGGTTTCAAGGTGGCTATCCACCAGAGTTCATACTCCTTCCCTTTCTGGAGTTTTTTCTGGATTTCAGATGATTCAATGCTACAATCAAGAAATGCGGTAGATTCTGGATGGAAAAAATATTAGCCATCTTCTTTCCTCAACCACTGCCTGAAAAGGCATGAAGGGAAATAGGTAAAAGTGTCACAGCTTCAGCATCATCAAACTTTGGAATTCATTTCCTCAATAAGACTATTTCTTCAGTTTGTAACTGTCTGCTTAAATGTTGAGGACCGTTTCCCCACCAGAGACACTGGTCACAACAGGACTGATGCTGAAGTCTCCCTCCTTCCTCCTCCCAGTTTTAGCTCCAGCTCATGGCAAGACTCACCAGAAAACTCAGGTGCAGCCTCCAGCAGAGCTGAAAAATATAAGAAGCCCACTGCCACTTCAAGAATCCAAAGGCAACTCAGCAGCTGAGATCCAGGCATTGCATCTTCCACTTAATCCTAGTATTACTGTTATTGCCTGCGTCCCAGTGTTACTCCAAACTCATTAGTATTTCTCATCTCTTTCTGCTGCTGGAACTCAAACGCTCCTATTGTCCATTAACAATGAGCTGGTTCTTTGTGTTGCCGGTAACAAGAGTCAGTGAGTGTGTGTCTGTGTGATGTGTTAACCAAAAGAGGTCCGGCACTCTACTCAGTGCCAGGCTTGCACATCTTCATGCCTGAACATAAAAAATGAAAATAATTCACATCCACCTCTTTGTGAAGGTTTTTTTTTAATGAGATGGAAGCTCTCAGGACAGGAAAATGATGCTTTTTCTGAAAGCAGAGTACTTGAATGTGTGTGTCTGTCTTTCTGTGTGTGAAACTGCATTTAGGTTGAGAGTCCCTTTTCATAGCTGAAGACACTTTGGAGATACGGGACCTTCCCTGACAATCTGATGTGTGCCCAGAGATTGGAAATCACTTTTTGTAATATAATTCCATGAATCTACCAAACGGCCTCTAGACACCCTGACTGGAAAATTCTAGGAATTACAGTCCAAAAACATTTTTCATTGCTCTACTTGAGTGGATCAGTTAAATGCCTTGAAGGAATGCTTGCATTTACCTATACACTTTTTGTATATTTGCAAAAGAAAAAAAAATAGTATTGCAAAAGCAGTTCCTGTGCCCACAGTTCTCTTCCTCAAGAGAAACAAAACTTTAGGAGAGGGTCCAACAGTGTTCTTCTATATTACATCCTTGGCTGGAATCCTCTTAGTGACTTACAGGTGTGTAACTTGAGGTACCTTTTCCTTTTCCTCTATCTATAGAGAACTGGAACATGGATGGGAACTTCCATCCTTCCTCTCTATGGACATCTAACAGCCGTAGCAGCACTCCAGAGACTTTCGCAACTGACTGCAGGGGGGATTTTGGACAGATCACAAGGGCCTAGCAAACAGTCTCTTGTACCCCTTTCCAGGCCCTGGGATTTGAGGGCCAAAATCTTAGAGAAGACTCCTAGCCCAGGGGACGTTACAAGGGTAGGGGTGTAAATCCTCCAGTTTGCTGTCCTTATGTGCAAAGATGAATAATAACTGTACACTAGTTTTTTTCCCACCACAGGAGAAAATGAATATTTCTCCTCAGTATTCTCCTTGTCGAGATCATCTATGCCACTGTAGTTCCAGCTTCTGATTTCTGTGTATGGATATGAAAGACAGTGAAGAAAGCTGAAAGGAAAAAGGCCAACTCATTTGAGAGATGGTGCTGGAGGAGAGTTCTACAGATACCACAGCCCACCAGAAAGACAAATAAATGGATGCTAGAGCAAATCATGACTGAACTCTCCCTAGAAGCCAGAATGACCAAACTGAGGCTGTGGTACTTTGAGCATATCACAAGACAACAGGACTCATTAAAAAGATGATAATGCTTAATAAGGTGGGAAGCAGTGTGAAAAGAGGAAGATAGCTTGACTGGTGGAAGCCACAGCTGTGTGTTTGTAGGACCTGAAAGCTCTGTTGATGACAGGTAGCTTGGAGGTCTCTAATTCACAGAGCTGTCGTAAATTGAAGCTGACTTGATGGCATGAACAATAATTCGCCTTGTATTTGAATGTCCCAGGGTGTCCCATGGGAATCACTCTGCAGAGAAATACAAGTGGAGGGTTGTTGGGATTTTTTGCATAAACACCATGTTTTCTGCACAGAAAATATGTTTTTGTACAAAAACATAAAACCAAACAAAAAGTCAACCCAACTGTACTTCTAGGCTATTTCTTCTTGAATACTGCAGGATGTTCATGTAGCAGGAAAAAACTGCAGAAAAGTCTAGCTGCTCTATTATTCTTTTCACTGGGTTTTTGTGACTGTTGGGAAACCCATTTTTTAACCTGGAAATATTCTTTCTGTCCCTGTGAGAGTGATACTGGGGGACAATGGGCTGTCCCTTGTGATATCATTAAGCATCAATCACAGCTGCATAACTTTTTGTCATTCAAATTTTAAAAAATTCAAAAATCTATGAATAAAACACATATACATCCACTTTCAAGACAACACTCTCACCCTGACGTTCTGCCTCCCCACCCTGCAGATTATAGAAGAGGATCCAAGCCCTGATGCTGGGGAATCCCACTGGATATAATAAACAGCAATCTCCATCTGATATTATCATTGTTATGCTAATAAATGAGGTCCATTGCTTCCAACTGTGTCTGTATGTAGCGGGTCATTACAGCGTTTGCTTAACTCAGACACTGGCAGGTTTCTTATTTAGTGGTGGCATACACAAGTGTAAGTTGCGGCATGTATGGGGGGTAAATTTTCACCATAGAGCAATAGATATATTCTGCTGGCAGTGGCAGAAGTGGAGATGCCAACACAGCAATTTTGAGCATTGCGGTTCCACATTATATATTGCAGTTTTGCATTGAGCATTGCAGTTGCTCACTGCACAACAGCATGCAGTCATTGGCATGTGTTGCTGTTCTATTGGGGGGCGGGTTATGCAATGCTAGCACGACATATCTCTGTGTGCAGATGTTTAAGCTGTGCTGATGGGATGGAGGATTGCAGCCACTATGTCAGAGATGTAAGGATTGCAGAGTCCCCCAACATGGCAATAAAATAATGGGGCTCCATGTGCTTTTTTCCCATGGTATTCAACAACCTTTACCTATTGAATTTCTACTTACCATGAATCTATGAAAAAACTTGGAGGAGGGATAAAGCACCTCTTTTGCCTGCAGATTTCGACATTTTCGGTCTCCTAGGTGAGTCCGGGAAACACCCTTGCCTGAGAGCCTGGAAAGATCCAGCCAAACAGCGTAAAGCTAGCGTCAAAATGTATTACTGATATTCAATTGCTGTATTTCTAGGCTACCCCTGTTTGGGGAAAGGGCCATAGCTCAGTGGCAGGGCATGTGGTTTGACCTCAGAAGGTTGTGGATTCAATCCCCAGATTTTCCAGGTAAGCCTTAGAAAAATTCCTATCCAAAATCATAGAGAGCTACTGCTAGTCAGAGTAGACAGGACTGAGCAAGACGGATCAGTGGACAAAATCAATGCAAGGCACCTTCCCATGTTAGAAATTGTGTCAGATTTTTAATATAAGGCAGTTCTAAATCAGGCTTTCCCAACCTGGTTCTTGCCAGTGATGGCATACAACATTTCCAGCTAGCATGGCTTAAGCTGTAGACCAACACACCTGGATTGCTTTCTGTATCTTTTGACCTGATCTTTTGACCCTTTTGACTCATGCAGACATACAGACAGACAGACAGACAGACAGATATTGAATTACAGCTCCTAGAATTATCTACCCAGAGACAATGATGCCTGGGGAATTCTGGGAATTGTAGCATGCCCAGGCTCTGCTCCTCTTGGCTACATGCTTTGGAACAGTTAAACTTTCAGCATTCAGCAAATTCATTTGATTTAAAGCATCACAGCCGAAGGGATTGTGTCAGTCATCTGCCACTGCCCACAGAATCCATCCGTTGAGAAATCTGAGGTCAGCAAGGACAAAGAGGACAAGACACAAGTGTCTCAGAGGGAGAACCAATTCAGCTCTTTAAACCAAGCATTGAAAGAAGGCTATTATGGCAGAAACACAACGCAGTGGATAAACATCATCTGCTTTCTTCTCATGGCTTGCCCTAAAGAAAGCCAGCGTGCTTTCCTCCAGCTTGCTTGCTTTATGAAATTGTTTAGGAAGGAAAACATGAACCTTTTGGATCAAGGAGAAAGACGGTAATGCATCTATTTGGGAAAGGGTTTAAAAAGAGGCATAATAGATAAACGTTAACTGAACTGTCTGTTGATCTAGCCAACAGATTTCATAAGATAAATTATGAATCACATATGATACTTGGAGTTTAGTGAGACCTGCAACAAAATGTCATATTGGGGAGTGATTCTGTTCAAGGTGGCAGCCCCCCAGCCAGCCAACCGTGTTCTTTTGTAGAATATTCCATTCTATTCCATTCTCCTATCTCCTCCTAGTTTTTCATCCTTCTCACACACAGAGTCACTCAGAATTCTGCAGCCCCTGAGTATACTCACTCCTCATGGGGCCATTTGCAGTGGGGTTTTCCCCTGCTATCCCTCCCCCAAAAAAGATATGTTGTTGTTCTGAAAATCTTGAGATCTATCTGAGCATAATAATATCCTCTTCTTTTAGGTACCATACTTTGGCCACCATCAGTTGAATTCACGCTCAGCATATGTAACTGGTGCATACAACAAAGCATTGCTCTTATTGTTAAAAGCGCTTCTATGCCACCTTTCGTAAAACAACCCAAAGGGATTAGACACATGTATATACACAGACAGACAGACATAGCAGATGAATGAGTAACAACTTTCAAGATGCTCCTCCAAATCTACAATAAAGTAAAGCAAAAGAGTTTAAAAAAATCATCTAGGACAAATTAGGGCCATACTAATATTAGAATGAACAGACCAGCAAAGGCCTGAGTAAATAGCTGGGGAATTTTTTAAAAAGTATTGAAAAAGCAAGAACATTGAGCTCAGATGGAAGACAACTGCAGGGAGAAAAGCTGTAAAGTGGAGTATTCTTGCCCTGCCCTACCCTTTCCCAGAATAGTTTCTCCCTTTCCACCTGTTTTCCATCACCCGCCATAACAATCAACCTTCTGTGTCCACTGAGAATGCTCAGTCCTTCTTTGGTGGGGGGAGGTCCATCCAATTGAGCTTTTTCCTCTACAGATTTATTGTATGTCTACAACCACTTGGGGTTCCTGCAAGACTACCCAAACCACCCTCTTCACCATGGATGGTGCCATTCCAGTCACATAAGAATCCACACTGGGACATGAGTTTGCTATGGCATCTATGGCCATTTCCGCACTACACTCTTATAGTGTGATTATTCCACTTTCAACATCCTATGGAATCCTGGGCTTTGCAGTTTCGGGAGGGGCCAGGCGGCCCTCCCGAAATTGCAAACCCCAGGATTCCATAGGATGTTTAAAGTGGAATAATCGCGATATAAGATGTAGTGCGGAAATGGCCTAGGATGTGCTGGGAGGAAGAGTCTGCACCTCCACCCTCAGTTTAAGAGAGATCTATTAAATAAGCAGCCTGTCAAACCACTGAAGAATGGGAAACTTCCCAGCTTCCTTCCTGTGATAGAAACCCTGGCAACTGTGGTGTTACAGTAAGAGAACAGAAGGACCTATTTTGGGATGTTTCTTAAACAACCAGGGCAACATCTGGCCATCCTTGATAGGCCAGAGAAGACTGCAGCATGTCACTCGCTGATAGTCCATACTGCTGACTCATGACAAGCAGTGGCTTGCTCCGCACACCTCAACACCCCTCCTGGCTTTGAATTCTGGAGAGAGGAAGGGAGGAAGGAAAAGCAAAATGAAAGGCCCACTCGCAGCTGAGTGAATGACAGCCTTGGAGTGGGACACATCTTTTCCAGGGAGGGCTCACAGTCCAGCAAAATCACCATTCAGCCAGGGGTTCTACCTCCTTCATTGAGAAGCAACCACAGCAAAAGAGCCCCTTGGCAGCAGCGACCAGCATTCTGAAGGAGAGAGGATGGCGAGCCGTCTTTACAATCCCTTGAAAGAACCAGAGATTGAGCTGTTTGTAAAGGTGAGGGTCACACGGATACAGGGGTGCCTTCTGGGTGGGACGTGGGGCAGAAGCCTCGAACCCTGCTTAGCAGAATGAGCAGGTGAGGCTTCAAATATAGCACAGTTGGCTTACTGCTCTTGGAGATAAGTGCAGGAGCGTATGTTGCTGTCTAAAAAGGGAGGGGCGCATAAGACCAGTATCTGCAAAATTCTTAGACTCTTTTACTGGCTCTAAAATTAGGTAATTGCATGACTGCACTAATGTGAAAATGTCTTGAAACAAGCTTTGGTCTGCCAGAAGCTTTGATTCACTGCCTGGGTGTGGCCATAGACTCATGTTATCCAAGATTTTGGCTTCACTTGGATCTTAGCAACAGTTAAACTGCCGAACAAGACACATGAATTTATCCATGTATGTTCAGTGGGCTGAAAGAGGTTAGCAGCAAAGTGAGTTTAAGTTTCAGTGTGTCGCTGTTCCCAGTCCACCAACCTTCCTGATTTGACAAGGACAGTCCTGATCAATTCTCTGCCATCCCACTTTTCCAGTTACTTCTAAAATGTCCCAGTTTTTCTCCCTCCTCCCATGTCCCCCTTTGTCCCCAGTTTACTTTGATTGCTGCAAACTGAGATAAAAATGTAAAAGTAGTTTGCACTCAACTCAACAGGGAGGAGAGGAGAGAAGGTGTTGGAATCTCACCCTTCCCAGTAGGCTTAGGCAAAAGCAAACTGTTGCAGCCTTTCCTAGCTTATCTTTTAGTCTTCATTAGTAACTTTTGCCATCCTAACCACACTTTAGTGTCACTTGGCCACATGTGTTTCCAATTTCCTCTGTGAAATGTTGGAGGGTATGTTGTTTATGTTGAGGATCTCCGGCGTTTGTTTGGGTCTCAGGGTTACAGCAGCTCCGAGGTGCTCTGTGCTTAGTTGAACCAGGGTGAGTATGTAAGGCTCCTGTTAGGATTTTGTTTTGCTGATGCTTACATGTCACTTATCAGTGCTGTTGTTGCAAACCACATGTCACAGGAAACGTAAATACTTCTGCGACACACAGATAAGAAATGCACGTGTGCACATACAAAACTGCAATCTTTATTTTGTTTTTGAAGATACTTTTCATTTGGCTGGCTTAGTTTGTTACACTAACAACTCCAGTCATCCCTTACAATTAGCCTTGTTAGCTGGGGCTGTTGGGAGCTGCAGTCCAATGACAACTGGAAGACCACAGATTGCTCATCCCCATGTGCCTTTAACTGTAGGTTACACGAGGAAAGCATGCAATTAAGTGCTGTAGTGTATCCTCATGTTCTAACAGAAGTGCTCCTGCTCAGAGTTCTAGCTATTTCTTCCTCCAGAGTATGCTAGCAGGACATCCTGTTCTTCCCACCACGACACACACACTACATTGCTCATTTTAGTCAGAAGAGCGCTCAGTATTCCATACCAAGTCTACTGAACTTCATTTTCTCTTTTCACTATGGGGCAGAGGCATTTGGGTTTTTATTTTTTATATATATTTGCTGTCATATACCTTCAAGTTTACTCTGATTTATTACAACTCTACCAGGGGCAGGGGAGTTTGGCAAGATTTATTCAGAGGGAGTTTGCTATTTCCTTCTTCTAAGGCCAAGAGAGTGTGACTTGCCCAAGATCACCCAGTGAGTTTCCACGGCCAAGTGGGAATTCAGACCCTGGTCTTCTGGAAACCTAGGCCAGCACTCAAACCACTACATCTTGTTGGCTTTCATTTTTTAAAAAAATATATACTTCTGCAAAATACACAGTACTCTCACACATGTGGATACTTCCCTCTTATTTCTCAGTTCCCAACCCTCCCTTCTGGTGCCTTTATATCAATATTACAAGGATGGCATTTGCAACTCTGACAAAATCCACCCCCATCTATCATCTGAAGGCAAACAGTAAATCAGTTTTGCAAAGAGTTAAGTGCATCTCGGTATGGCCAGGGTCTGAGGAGGCAACTGTCAAGGAACATATTGTATGCTGCCTCAGGTTTTAAGATTGGAGAATAGTGGGATATTTAAAAAACAAACAAACAGTGAATATAGGGCCAGTCCTGTCCTGTCCTGTATGTTGAATATAGGACCATAGATGGTAGGATATAAAACAAATACATTGAATGTAGGACCAGTCCTGCCTAAGCAACTGTCAAAGAAAATAGTGTATGCTATCTCAAGTTTCATGATGGAAGCATGGTGGGATATGAAATAAACTCAATGAATGTAAGACCTATATACTGAATACAGGACCATGGATGGTGGGATATTAAACAAATACAGAGAAATATAGAATCAGTCCAGACTCTGTCAGGATGAGAACTCAATCTCATTGTTGGCAAGGGGAGGGGGTATGGTTCATTTTACAAATTAATTAAAGCATTTTAAAAATGTACGAGTAATCTCATTTCTTAATGTTTCTTAGGCCATTTCCGTTCCAGAATGTTGTAGTGCTATGATTCCACTTTCAACATTCTATGGAATCCTGGTGTTTGCAGTTTCAGGAGGGGCCGCCCGGAATTTACCAGAATTTTATCACAGTGACATGAGAATGGCTTACCCGTCCACGATCTCAATTTGGCAGGGACAGTCCTAATAATCCTGTCATCCTACTGTTTCAACTGGTTTTAAAATATCCCACTTTCTCTCTCCGTTTCCCACTTTCCTCCTTTGTCCTCAGCTTATTTCAGTTGCAGCAGTCTGAGTTCAATGTGCAAAAACAGTTTGAACGCAAATAACTCAGTGAGGGGAGGAGGAGGCAGAGGCCATTTCCGCACTAGAGTGTTATAGCGCTATGATTCCACTTTCAACATCCTACGGAATCTTGGGGTTTGCAGTTTCGGGAGGGGCCAGGCAGCCCCTCCCGAAACTGAAACCCCCAGGATTCCGTAGGATGTTGAAAGTGGAATCATAGCGCTATAACACTCTAGTGCGGAAATGCCCAGAATCTTGCCCTTCCCAGGAGACTCAGGCAAAAGGAAACTGCTGTAGCCTCTCCTAGCTTATTTGCTCTTTTTCATCAATAACTTTTGCCATCTGGACTGCTCTTTGATACTGTTTGGCCACATTTGCATCAATTTTCACCTGTGAAATTTCAGAGGATATGGAATGGCTCATGAGAGTTTCAGTAGTCAATTGACCTACCCCTTTTGGGATACTGCTTGCTTCCGATTGCCTACCTCACCTCGAAACCCACCCTGCCCCTTCACTATTTTGCAAATGATTCCAATGGTCTCTGGTCTAATAAAACAAAGCAGAGCTTGGGGACGTTTAAGGAACTTTGCCTATACTGGTTCAGGAATTGTGGGCAATGTAGTCCACATGTGGTCTCATGCTCTGGAACAAATCTGTTAGGTGGATTTCTAATCGGTTTGACAAAGGCCTTTGACAAAGTTCCCCATGATATTCTTGCAAAGAAGCTAGTAAAATGCAGGCTGGACAGGGCTACTGTTAGGTGGATTTGTAATTCGTTGGCCGACTGCACCCAAAGGATGTTCACCAATGGCTGCTTTTCATTTCAGCAGAGAGAAATATAAGATCCTACACTTAGGCGAAAAAAAAATGGAATGCACAAATATAGGATGGGGGACACATGGCTGGATAGCAGTACATGTGAAAGGGATCTAGGCGTCTCGGTGGATCACAAGCTGAACATAAGTCAGCAGTGTGGTGCAGCAGCCAAGAAAGCCAACATAATTCTTGGTTGCATCAATAGAAGTATGGTGTCTAGATCAAGGGAGGTAATGGTACCACTCTATTCTGCTTTGGTTAGGCCTCATTTGGAATATTGTGTCCAGTTCTGGGCACCTCATTTCAAGAAGGATATCAACAAGCTGGAGCGTGTCGAGAGGGAAGCAACAAAAATGGTGAATGGTTTGGAGGTCATGCCCTATGAGGAGTGGCTTAGGGAACTGGGTATATTTAGTCTGCAGAAGAGAAGGTTAAGAGGGGACATGATAGCCATGTTTAAATATTTGAAGGGATGCCATGTAGAGGAAGGAGAGGGCTTGTTTTCTGCTGCTCCAGAGACCAGGACAAGGAGCAATAGATTCATGCTGCAGGAAAGGAGATTCCACCTGAACCTCAGGAAGAACTTCCTGACAACCAGAGCTGACCAGCAGTGGAATATGCTGCCTTGGAGTGTGGTGGAGTCTCCTTCTTTGGAGGTTTTAAAGCAGAGACTGTATGGCCGTCGGTTGGGAGTGCCTTGATGTGGGTGCTTGCAGGGCAGGGGGTTGGACTGGATGGTCCCTGGGGTCTCTTCCAACTTTATGATTCTATGAAATTAAATCTCAGAACCCTGAAGCCTGCCTATGCCTGTATTATTAGCTAACACTATAAAATGGAAACTACACACCCAGTTTCTTTGTTTTCTTTTCTCTCTTAATATAAGCATCTATACCCCAAGTTTGGGCCAACAAAGAAGCAAAATAAAGAGGGCATCAAACCTGACACCACTGTTACAGCAAGTGGAGTGGTTGCCTCAGGCAGCAAATTGGGAAAAGGTCATGTAAGGGCAGTAAATGGTTAGTTATATCATTGGCTTTTTACACCAAGGATCAGGGAATAGTTCTCGTGAAATGGTCTTGCGTTCCCCCCCCCCACATGTCAAAGCAACCAGCTTTGGAAAACATGTACTTTGATGTTAATAAGGGTGAGCACAACCTCCTGTTCTGCCTCAGACAGCAAAAAATCTTGGGACAGTCCTGGATGGCATTCAAGGAAAACAGTTCTGATGTTGGGGGGAAAAGGCTGATTGTCCGGTAAATCCCCTTAGTACATTCACTATTTTTTTTAAAGAACAGAAAGGAAAAGAAGTAAGAAAATCTCCAATGACTGTTATGGAAAACTTTACTGTATTTTTCCTCCACACCCGCCCTCTTGAGACTCTCCCCCACCTCCACTGTGCTGGCATGCAAAACTCCCTTCCTGCCCACCCACAATACCTCAACTCCCTGCTAGAAGCACTGGGTGTTCGCCTGGTGATCTTTTATCTCACTTCCCAGAGTCCCCCACAATCGTGGTCTGCAAAGATAAAGGTTGCCACAATAAGCTGGAAAAGCACACAGAGAGCTTTCATGATTGCTTCCACTCCCGATACTGTTCCACCTAAGGAAGCAGAAACAATACGCTATTTGCTTTGAAAATAAAACAGAAACAAAACAACGTTCAGTTTCCAGAAAGGGAGCATCTTTTCAAGATTGGATCTCAAACAGGGTCGGTCAGTCTTCCCCTTCATAGTATGTTCGTGAGAGCTGAAGTCCCTTGTTTGAAAGTAAACTCTGCTACGCCCAGCCCACCGGCCCCCGTGATTATACTGACCTACCTTTTCTAACTGTTGTGAGAACTGTGTCATGAGAGCAGAGGTGAAACACTTAAAATATTTGAAGGGGTCGTGTTGTTTTTATGTGCTTTCATGCTGACTTAGGGCAAGCCTATCAAAGTTAAATATGTTCTGTTCCTTCTTGTTGTTGCTGTTGTTGTAGTGTGCCTTCAAGTCATTTCTGACATGGCAAGCCTAAGGTGAACCCATTACAGGGTTTTCTGAGGCTGAGAGTGTCTGATGAGCCCAACCCAAGAATTCCACAGGATGTTGAAAGTGGAATAATAGCACTGTAACAGTGTAGTGCAGAAGTGGCCAAAGACAAATGAATGGGTGTTAGGGGAAATCAAGCCTGAACTCTCGCTAGAAGTAAAGATAACTAATCTGAGATTGTCATACTTTGGACGTGAGATGACGTGACTCACCAGAAAAGGTGATAATGCTCAGTATAGCAGAAGACAGTAAGAAAAGAGGGAGACTGCACTACAGTAGATTGATTCAGGCAAGGAATCCCATAACCTGTCATTGCAATATCTGAGCAGAGTAGATGATGGTCAGGGATTCTGGAAGTTTCTGATTCATAGGGTTGCCGTAAGTCAAAGCTGACTTGAAAACAAATAACATAATCATCAGTAACAAATCATAGGGTGTTCTGGGCAAGATTTATTTAGAGGAGATTGGTCATTGCCTTCATCTCAGGCTGAGAGTATGTGACTTGCCCAAGATCACCCAGTGGGTTTCCATAACTAAGTGGGGATTTGAACCTGTTTCCCAGAGTCTAACATTTAGACCATTACACTGTGCTAGCTCTTGAATGGTAGAGAGCAAGGTATTATTTTTCCCATTAGGATATTGCTGTCTATTGTTCCAGAGAGCAGGACTAGAATAAATTTGTTTTGTTAGTCAGATTTATATACCTGCATATGCTCCAAAGAACTCTCAAGGTTCCATACATGGTCCCCCTCCTCCTTCTTGTGACCCTCCAACAAAATATGTTAGGCTGACCATGACTGGCCCAAAGTCATCCAGTGAGCTTCACTGTGGAACTGAGCATAGATCTGATCCCAGAGCATCCAATTCTAGATCAGCGCTCAAGTCACTATATCATTTTAGCCACCGACATGGTGGAACCCAGGGGAGGGGAGCAGATTTTGGCTAAATATTATGGGAAACAGCAAGAGCTGTTTGACAATGGAACAGGTTGCCTCAGCAGGTGTGTTAGACTCTTCGTCACTGGATGAGTTTGTGCAGAGGCTGGGCAGGGACAGTATACCTACCTCCAACATTTGTATTGACTTGGGGTGGTACTAGCAGAGTCTGAAACTCCCTTCCAACTTGAAAAATTCTATGATTCTATGACCTTACAACACCAAAGATGAGAGTATTATGTGGAATATTCTCTGTGGCAGAAATGTACTTCTGATCCTCCGTACACTGAATTTAATGCATTACCTACAAGGTGTGTCATTTAGGATTTGGACTATGTTTTAATGTCCCACCATGAATGGGCCAATGACTGCTGTCTCATTTTGCCCCCACTGCAGGCTGGATTGGATGGGGAAAACATTGGAAACTGCCCTTTCTGTCAAAGCCTCTTTATGGTGCTGTGGCTGAAAGGTGTCCGATTCAACGTAACAACAGTGGATATGACGAGGTAAGTCTAAGAGGTTAGCATATGCATCCTTTGGACAAAAGCTCCTGAAATCCTCAAAGGCCCCTCCCTAAACTGCAAACCTCAGGATTCCATAGGAGGTTGAAAGTGGAATAATAGCATTGTAACAGTCTAGTGTAGAAATGGCCCCTGTTGTGGGTGCTTCAGCAAAATACATATCACGAGCCCTTCTCAGTTTATTTTGAATGGATACCAGGAATTGATGACATAACACTCCTACAAGCCAGCATGGCCATTGGCATGAGTCTCCTTATTATAGCACACTGTTATACCTTCATGGAAGTGGTTTGGTCCTGCTTTTGTTTCAGTCTTATTGCATGATTAAGGGCTGCTGTTAGGTGGATTGGTAATTGGTTGACTGACCGAACCCAAAGGGTGTTCACCAATGGCTGCTTTTCATCCTGAAGAGAAGTGTGACTAGTGGGGTGCCACAGGGTTCTGTCCTGGGCCCAGTGCTATTCAATATCTTCATCAATGAAGGAGTGGAGGGCATGCTGTTCAAATTTGCAGATGACACAAAATTGAGAAGGGTTGCTAATACTCCAGAAGACAGGATCAAGTTTCAAAATGACCTTGAGAGATTGGAGAGCTAGGCCAAAGCTAACAAAATGAATTTCAACAGAGAGAAATGTAAAGTTCTACACTTAGGCAATAAAAATGGAAGGCACAAATATAGGATGGGGGATGCGTGGATGGATAGCAGTACATGTGAAAGGGATCTAGGAGTCATGGTAGATCACAAGCTGAACATAAATTAGCAGTATGATGAGGCAGCCAAGAAAGCCAACGTGATCCTTGGTTGTATCAATAGGAGTATGGTGTCTAGATCGAGGGAGGTAATGGTACCACTCTATTCTGCATTGGTTAGGCCTGCATTGGTTCTGGGCATCTCAATTCAAGAAGGATATTGATAAGCTGGACGGCAACCAAAATGGTGAGGGATCTGGAAGCCATGCCCTATGAGGAGTGGCTTAGGGAGCTGGGTATGTTTAATCTACAGAAGAGAAGGTTAAGAGGGGACATGATAGCCATGTTTGAATATTTGAAAGGATGTCATGTGAGGAGGGAGAGGGCTTGTTTTCTGCTGCTCCAGAGACTAGGACAAGGAGCAATGGATTCAAGCTGCAGGAAAGGAGATTCCACCTGAATCTCAGGAAGAACTTCCTGACAGTCAGAGCTGTCCGGCAGTGGAATATGCTGCCTCAGTGGAGTGTGGTGGAGTCTCCTTCTTTGGAGGTTTTTAAGGAGAGGCTGGATGGCCATCTGTTGGGAATGCTTTGATGGGTGTACTTGCGTGGCAGGGGGTTGGACTCGATGGCCCCTGGGGTCTCTTCCAACTCTATGATTCTATGACATCATGGTTATCCTGGTGCTGTTGGGCTATATAGTCATGGGGAATTTTGATTTTTTTTTTTAATACTGAAAATAATCCATTCATTTCCCTCTTTCCTGTTATGATTCAGTAACCAGTTCGGGTGCGGATGTCTCACTCCATTGTGATCCATTAGTGGGTATGATGTGGGTGGGGTCTAGTTGTCCCTCCCTTGGGGATTCCCAAAGAAATCTTCAGCAGGGAAACGCACACAACTTCCAGTAGTTGGGTGGGGAGGGCGAAACCATCATAGAGAACAGCTGTCTTTTATGTCGTCTACACTCTTGAAATACTTTTTAGATTTTTTCAGTTTTTCCCCCCCATATATAAATGGTTTACTGTTATAACACAATAACACTGCAATTCTAGTCTGTTAACCTCATAAAGTGGTTCAAATGTCTTTACTGCAAGGGAGCGCTTTCTAAAAATTACTCCACTGCTTTCCTGTGATACCACACACCACAGTGTTGCCACCACAAGCATTACTTTTTAAAATTTATTTTCATTTGTTAAGGTAATAATGTAACAGCACTATGATATCATGCCATGATAGCACTACTATGGTTTAGTGAGTACAAGTGGAGCGGTTTTTAACAGGAAACGACTGACTAGCATGAAACACGTTTGTTTTTTACAGGAAAAAAGATATAAAAAACATCAGGGGATGGTGTGGTGCATTGTAATGATGTCTTGGTATAACATTCTTCCACCAGCCCTGTGCAAAAGGCCTGTTTTCATTTCTCGGTTGTCTGATCACTGAGTTTTGTCACATTTTAAAAAATGGAGTTCCCATAGCAAAAATTCGGCTAGAAACAATGAAAAATGTCATGGTGAGAATTGTAAAGGAGAACTATGGGAGGGGAGAAGAATTCTAAGGCTAGCCCAGAGGAGTTTTATTGGATTAAAAGGGGGAAAAAAGAAAACAGAAGAAAATTTTTTGCATATCTGAGAAGAGATGGAGAGATGGTATTAAGTTGACACAGTCAAAGCCAGTCGGAGGTAGGTGTTTCCATCAAGAACAATACCTTCAAATTTCTGTTTTCTCTTTCTTAATACTACTGTTTAGGAAACCAGAAGAGTTAAAAGATTTGGCACCTGGGATTAAGCCTCCATTCCTGGTGTTCAACAAGGAGCTGAAAACAGACTTCTTGAAGATTGAAGACTTTCTGGAACAGACTCTCTCACCACCCAAGTAATTCCTTGTAGAATAAACCATGTTTCTTTCAGTTCCTTGCAGCTACCGATTGCTATAAAACAACTATATCTTCTAGTTGATTTCAGATGCATGTAAATTAGGAGATTGGTTGTGTGGGGTGGACAAAGCACTGTATACATACTCTTTTTAATACTAGGTGCCAGATTTCAAGAGCTGTTTCCAAACGGAGCACTAGGAAACCTTAATATTGCAAAGACTAAGGTCTGTCCATGATGCCTAGTGTGGAAAAGAGCCAGTGTGGACTGTTGGACTAGGAGTCTGTGAGATTAAGGTTTGAATCTCCACTTGACCATGGAAACCCACTGAGTGACCCTGGGCAAGACACAGACCATTTCCGCACTAGCCTGTTATAGCGCTATGATTCCACTTTCAACATCCTATGGAATCCTGGGGTTTGCAGTTTCAGGAGGGCCAGTTTGCCCCTCCATAAACTGCAAACCCCAGGATTCCATAGGATGCTGAAAATGGAATCATAGCGCTATAACAGGCTAGTGCGGAAATGGCCACACACTCTCAGTCTCAGAGTAAGGCAGTGGCAAACTCCGTTTGAGCAAACCTTGCAAAGAAAACCCCCTAGTGTGCTCACCTTAGTGCTGGCTTAAGTTGGAAATGATCTGAAGGCACACAACAACAAATAGTATGGAATACCACACCCATCTGAAGGTGACAGCTTTATTAGGCCAGTGAAAACAGTACCAAACCTTGGGAGTGGGACTGACCTAATAAATTATTGTTGTGTGCCTTCGGTCATTTGTGACTTATGATGACCAAAAGTGAACCTATCATGGGATTTTCTGGGGCTTTCTGGAGTGTGTGATGTGTCCAAGATCACCTAGTGGATTTCCATGATCAAGTGGGGAATGAAACACTGATTTCCAGGGTCATAGTACAACACTTGAACCACTACTACACACTGGCTGTTGGCTAGATGAATACAAAGTTTGGCCTTTATTTATTCATTCATTCATTCATTCATTCATTCATTCATTCATTCATTCTATATTCTGTGGAGGAATTTCCCAAATTCTTTTTTAGTGGGGAAAGTTGCATTCTGCCAACAAGTGGAACAATTTGGGCTGAAAGACTGGCTTTTCCCATGGGCTCCTTCAGTCAATATAATTTTCTTTCTCAGCCTGAAAGAATGCAGTTTCCCCTTGCATTCAAGCCTGTAAGAGGTACTTTCTTGATTACAATAATCTTTTATCAAGCAAGGCCCATGGCCTTGGTGACTGAAGGATTTTGGGAGCCATGATCCACAAAGATAAAGTTTCCAAGCTGTGCTTAAGCGTGCCAGGATTTCTCTTTCTTCCCCCACAGCCCCCCATCCAAGATCTCATGCCCCCCATCCCCAGGGCCTTTTAAGAGCTTCAGAGCCCAGAGGAAGAAAACTATGGATGCCTTTTCCTAGTATGAGGACTCACTGTATTTGTCCGTTCTGTTGGTGTTAACAACACAGGAGTCTTATCATGTTGATATCAGGACCCGATGATGGGGGATGCTAGCCATGAAAGGCAGGTTAAAAGGCATCTGCCATTGTCTGCAGTTGCAAGATTTGAAGTTTTGCATTAATTGGACCTTGGAACTAAGAACTGTTTGCTTTACACTCTGCCTTTTTAATTCTCTCTCTCTTTAGATTTATTTACAAGACACCCTATAAAGTTTGCAAAAGTATTCCCTCCTCCAAAAGAATGTTTAAACTTCCTTGTGGTTGTTGTTTGCCTTCAAGTCATTTCTGACTTATGGCAACCCTGGGCCATTTCCACACTAGAGTGTTATAGCGCTATGATTCCACTTTCAACATCCTATGGAATCCTGGGGTTTGCAGTTTCGGGAAGGGCCAGCCAGCCCCTCCCAAAACTGCAAACCCCAGGATTCCATAGGATGTTGAAAGTGAAATCATAGAGCTATAACACTCTAGTGCGGAAATGGCACCTAAAGTGAATCTATTATGGGGTTTTCTGGGCCTGAAAATGTGTAACATGTCCAAGGTCACCAGTGAGTTTCCATAGCTGAGTGGGGAACTGAACCCTGGTTGTAGCTCAACACACAAACAACTACACCACCCTGGCTATTCCTACCAAGGGTGAAAGGAGAGTAAAACAATTTTGCTGCATTCTCCTCTTTTGATGAGGTGTAGTAAGTTCATAGTACAGATTGAAATCCATATAACTTTTTTTTATCTCAAGGTATTTCCTGGGAGCTCCTGGCATTACCTTTTTTTTTTCATTTTCATTCCCTACGTTGGTTTAAACTGACCCATGGCTTTCCAAAATGAAATATATCAATACTATACCTTCCAATATCATACGAGGCTGGTAAACTATACAGTCATCCCTCCCCATTTGCTAGGGTTAGGAACACAGAACCCCGATGAAATTGAAAAACTGTGAGTAACTCTACACCCTCCCAAACCATCTTTAACACACACAAAATTATGATCATCATATTCAACTCACTGTGGATTCCTTTGGGGCATCAGGGTTCCTTCACAAGGCAGAAGTGGGTGGGTGGTGGGGCTTACAGCCACCTTCACTGCTGCCTTACACCATTTTTAAGAGAGACTTAACAAGCCTCGTTCACAGTTTCTCAGTCTCACGAAGCTTGCAGTTCCTATTAAAAATGGTATAGGGAGGCAGTAGAGCAGATAATCTGTGAATAATCAAATCTGTGAAAGTGAAACCTACCAATGTGGAGAGCTGACTGTACTTAGAGCAAGATAATACAATCAGCCCTCCACATTTGTGGGTTTAACTTTCACAGATTTGATTATTTGTGAGTTTCTTTAAACCCGGCCCCCACCCCACACACACCTCAGATGTTTCTTCTCTGGGGGAACCTTCCTTTTCAGCAGCTCCAATCAGGCCCTGCAGCCCTTTAAAAACCCACCTCTAGTCTTCCTCGTCCTCCTCTTCCTCCACCCGATGCTGGCCATTTCTGCGCTGGACTGTTATAGCCCTGGCCCCTCCCGGAACTGCAAACCCCAGGATTCCATAGGATGTTGAATGTGGAATCACAACGCTATAACAGTCCAGTGCAGAAATGGCCACTGCCTGGCCAGCTAAGAATGGATCACAGCCCAACTTCTCAGCACCACAAACTCTCTCCCAATGCCTCCTGTACCCAAGGAAGCAAGAAGGGTGTGAGAACAGAAGTATAGGGACACCATGCTGACCTACCCCCGCTTTCCATCTCCTTTCCCTGTTTTGGACCCTGGGTGCCCACTCTCCCCACCATGCCTTGGCCCCCTTCACACACACACACACCACACACACACACACACACATTTTGAGATCTGCGATTTTCCACTATTGCAAAGGTCTTGCACTCCTAAGACTAGCGAATGTGGAGGGCCAACTGTAGTGTCTTTGGATGGGGCTTATCATATTACCTTGTTCCTCTTCTGTTGTTGTTGCAATGAGAGACCATTTGGAAAGCTTTTCTTTCTTTTTATTAATGACCTCCTTTCTAAAAAAACTCTTTCCAAATTATCTCCCACCCAGAGAACAACAGAAGAGGAGCAGACATCATATGGTAAGTCCCAGCCAAAGACACTATTATCCTCCTTCAAGTGTGATTTAGATAAAGTCCTTGGATACGTGGTGCCATGCAACATCAGGGTGTGGTCAAAATGGCAAAAGTTATCGATGAGAAACAAGATACAAGCTAGGAGAGGCTGGTGCAGTTTGCGTTTGCTTGAGCCTACTGGGAAGGATGAGTTGAGTTCAAACTACTTTTGCACATTGAACTCAGGTTGCTGCAACTGAAATAGGTTGAGGACAAAGGTGGAAAGTGGGAAGAGAAGAGAGAAAGTGAGACATTTTAAAAGCAGCTGAAAAATGGGATGACAGAGGATTAATTGGGACTGTCCCTGCCAAACTGGGATAGTTGAAGGATACACCATTCCCATGCCACTGCAATGACAACTTAAAAAAGAGCCCTGGTGGCACAGTGGTTAAATGCCAGTACTGCAAGCCATAAGGTTGTGAGTTCAATCCTGCGGGGCTCCAGGTTGACTCAGCCTTCCATCCTTCCGCAGGTTGGTAAAATGAGTACCCAGCTTGTTTGGGGCATGTATAGAAATAGAAATACATGCTATTTGTAAGTTGTTCGCTGCCTCGATCCATGTGGAGAGGCGGAATACAAATAAAAACAAACAAACCTACAATTACATAGTGTGAAAGTTCCCCAGTTGTAGTGGTTGAGGAACTGAACTTGGCAATTGAAAGATCCACATCTAGTTCTTCACTGAGCTATGAATGTAGAGGGCATTTGGGGGCAAAAAGTTGATCCCAGGGGCTCTGGGAGCCACAAAAACAGTCTGTGGGCCGGACTTTGCTCACTCCCCATTAAAAGGTACAGGAGCCCTGCCTCTTAGGTCACCTGGCAACTTCAATTCCCATAGCCACTCCCTAAGGTGACTCCGAAAATGAAGGCAGCTATGTTGACACGTATCAACAAAATATTTCTACAAGTCTTCGCCTCAGCCAGGAGCAGGATTTTGTAAAGTCTGCGGGTCTTTTTGCTCAGACAGCATTCAAATATGTTGCATTACAAGAGGGCTTGTTGATATTGTTGGTGGGAAAAGATGTGCTCCTTGCCAGTCGAGCTATTATATAAGCCAGAAGAAAGAGGGTAGCCCAAAAGGAGTGGCAGAGACAGGGTCAGTGTTCCTACTAATCAGAAAGAACCATAACCTTGATGCTAAGGGTATGGGGTCCATTCACATTGTCATTGTTCCCCATCTACAGTGGGTTGGACCAAAACCTAAAATGGACAGCTGCTTTGCATAATTCTTGTGTTCTAAGTGAGCTAGGCAGCCCTGAGATACATAGTTTTAACTCTGCCTGGATGTTCAGGAATTGGATGACTGTATAGATTTAAATTATGAAGCATGCAAACAAGTCATGACCTTTTGCTGGATAACACGGAGATTCAGCTGCTCCTATGGCCTCCGGATGAGAGAGAGACACAGTTTGCCAGATTCATCTGTTTCCCTACTGGGGTCTGGGAGGAAATGTGTTCGGCCTGAGAGATTAAAAAACAATGAGAGGAAGTTCTCTGTTGAAGCAAGGAACAGATGGGGAGGGGTTGGAAGGAGAGAGAGATGGACTAGCCCTAGAAAAGAAGAGGAGCAACAGAGAAAAGGATGTCACAAGAAAGGTTATGGATATCGCTTTGTGCATACTATAACATCTCACAATTTTTTTTTTTAAAATTACAATTCCAAGCCCTACCCCACCCCAGTTGGTCCAAAAAGATCTTATCTGGCAGGGATTCCTCCTCCAACTCCTTGTTTTGTTTTGCTTTTGGGCTCCACGCTTCTTACAGGACAAAATACCTGTCGCTGAGCCAAGAGAAACACTCAAGACCCAAATCAGTGGGAGTGCAGCCAAGATGTGCTCATAGTTGGCATGCTGTCTCCGAATTGTCCAGTTGCAGCTGCGGTAAACAAGAGGCAGTTTTAAAGGGCTGCACACTGACAGAAGAGCCTCACTCATGGGGGGGAAAGAGGGGCAGATCATGTGTGCCTCTATGTTTGTGTTTTGAAGAAAGAAAAAGAAAACTATACCTGTCCAAGGGTTGCCGAATTACCCATGTGGTAAGGGCCCTGAGGTATAAAGGGAGAAGTACTGCAGTTGCTGCTTCTTCCATTGCCAGCCAATAAGCCTGGTGCTGTAACTTAGTGACAGAGCAATGTTAGCATGAGCCAGGATCAAGTCCCAGGATCAACTGCCAGCATCTTCAGTGAAAAATAAAATGGGAGGGGAGGAATGTAGTACCTGTAAGATTAAAGGTCTTTCTGCACTACACTGTTATAGTGCTATTATTCCACTTTCAACACCTTATGGAATCCTGGAGTTTGCAATTTAGGGAGGGGCATTTAGAATTCTCGGTCAAAGAGTTCTTTGGCCTCAAGAAACTACAAACCCCAGAATTCCTCAGGATATTGAAAGTGGAATAATAGCACTATAACAGTGTAGTGTGGAAAAGCCCTAAGTGGTTTCTATTTTAGCATGAGCTTTTGTGGATATAAACCCACTTCTTCAAATGTAGTACAGAGTGATATTCAAACCTCAAGATATAAAGCAGATTTACACACTTGTGGGAGTGGAATGTAATAGGATCAAGAAAGATGCAAATCATGTCCCTTTCCCTAAATATTCAAAGGGTTGTATAAGGTAATACAGGTTTTTCAGAACTTTACAGTGGTCATTTACTGTTGGTGTGTGAAAGCAATAAATCTGCTTACCAAAAGTCAGTTTCCTTGGGTTCACAATTTTCTCTAAGAAGATTTCTTTTGCAAAAAAGAAAAAAAGAATCATGTGTCAGGTAATGGCGTCTTTCTTCTCCAAGATCTCAGTGAGCTGCTAACAGACTAGTCAATACTGGGCTCAAAAAGTCAAACAGGCAGATATATTTTATTATCTCCCATTATTTTTTAATGCTGCCCTTCTTTGGAAGAGCTTACATGTTACACTTCTTTTATTTTATCCTCCCAACTATTCTGTTGTGAGATAGTTAGTAATCCTGTAATCTTAACCTAGTTACTCCAATTTCTGTGGCAGTTTGCACTTAGCCAAGGCTCCTGTCAAGATTTGTGGCAGACATCCTTAATTTATCATCCAAATATTACTTTGTAAATGTTAAGGATTTTGCCCTTTTTATTTCTAAATAAGTTTGTTCACAGATTAAAGTAACACTAAAGACTGTCAACATACCTGCAGCAAGTTTTGTTAGGTGGATAAATACATCAGGAAGGTCAAAATAAAACATGGAGGAGCAAAATGGTAACTGAAGAATGGGAGGGTGGGGACCTCAGCTGGAGAAAGATGTGGAAGGGGAATCTCACAGGCTTCTCTCAGTGCATGGAGCACACCCACTGGGTTGTATCATTGATGTATCAGCTGGAGAGGGTGGTCAGTGCTGATTAATCAGGGGGGCTATGGGTGCCATTGCTTCAGACCCCTTCCTGGTTAAAAGAGCAAAGAGGTGTGACTTCCTTACTCTTCTTCCTCATTCACCTCTCCAATTGCCTACTGTTTTTCTGTTGTCATCAACATTTTATGATCCTTTAGTGTGGGGTGAGCATAGTGTGACCTATGGACTGTATGCAGAGCCTGGATCCCACTTTTGTGGATCCCAAAACCAGTCCCCCAAAGCCTTACAGTCTCCATTTTCCTCTGCGGTCCCTCTCAAAATGGTGATGTGATAGAGATGCTTGAGCTTGCCATGTGGGGTGATGCAGCTGGTGGAAGTGGAGGGAATCAGACCCTGCAGTTGCCTACCTCTGCTTTAGTAACTGTGCAAACAAACTTGGGACAAGGCTGTCTCTCAGCTCAGTTGTTAGGCTATTGTGCTATCCAGTTTTCTCTGCCACCACTCTGGGGAACTACTCTGGGCCCCTTACTCAGGCTTTGGGATGGGGAAGGCAGAAGAAAACACAGTGAAACATGAGAGGAAGCAGCTCTTGTGGGGAGGATGGAATTCTTTTCCCTACTGATAGAGATAACTACCCCATCAACAACCTTGAAAGCATGTGGGGAAGCATGGGTGGTCAGAGCTTGGAGGTGTTTACAATTCACTTTGGATGAATCCACATTGCACAATAAGATACTCCTTCAACTGCTGTGGCTACATCTTATGGAATCTTGGGGTTTCTAGTTTGGGGAGATACCTGGAATTTTCCGGTACACATCCCTGAACTCCTTGCCAAAGGATTATAAGTATCTCATGAAATTTTAAATCCCAGGAGTCCATAAAATGTAGCCATGGCAGTTAAAATGGAATCACGACAGTATAACTGTGTAGTCTGAATAATGTCTGTTTTGCAGGAAAAGGCAGGAAAAGATGAACAGGTGAGCAGAATTAGATGGTTCCACTAGGCCAAAACAGAATACTCTAGAGCTGAAAGAAAAAGTTAGGACATAGGGGGCACATTGGGGTCCCAAATGGGGAGCTCATCCTCCAGGTGATATCCGAAAGAGTCCACCTTCTCCACGCTCCACTTCTCCAGCTATGTTGTAATGATGAGTAGATGTAAAGGTTTATTCTAAAGCCTCACTTCTTTCCATTTCAAAGAGTTAATAAAGCATCAAGAAACATACAGCAGTGCCCTCTGATGGTTAGCAATTTTATTGCTAGGATCTATAAATCTGTTTCCTCCCACGAGTTCTCTGCGATGATGATCAAAAACAAATCGAATGGGGCCCTCAGTATCCACTAGGATACCAAAATGTATGGATGCTCAGGTCCCATTATGTACAATTTGTAGTAAAACAGCAAAATCAAAGGCTGAATGTTCAAATTTTGAATCCAAGTTCAACCATCATCATGTTAATTGTGTTAACATCTTATCCCAATAAGGCAAACGTGTTGTCTGTGTCCTGGAGTTGTGAAAGCATTCTCTTCTAAATTGATGCTGTACTTCTCATTTAGGTACCCACGGCTCACCCCAAGAAACAGGGAGTCTCTGGATGTTGGCAGGAATATCTTCGCCAAGTTCTCTGCATACATCAAGAACCCTCACAAGGAAGCAAACAAGAGTAAGAACAAAGAATATTGTTTCTCTTCTCGTGCAGATATTTTTAAACATCTCTTCCAAATTATTGTGTCAAATTCCTCTGGAAAATTTTGCAGGCCACTGTAAACAAATCAAAGAAAAAGGGCTGGAGCGATGTTAATTATATTAGGGAAAATGAGAGACATAGTTATTTACTCACCCCATATCCTTAGGCTGGTCTGCAGAAACATGCTATTATATTCCTTCCTTCTTCCTTGCTTCTTTTACTCTTGAGTAAAATTTCTGACCACACTTCAGCAGAGGCACATATTAAATGTCCCACTTTTATCCTCTTTGGGCAGAGTGGGCAATTCGTGGCCCTCCAGCTATTGCTGAACTGTAACACTCATCAGCCTTTGCTAGTACAGCCAATAGTAAAGGAGCATCAGAATTATAGTCCAGAATCAAGAAGATAGCAGGTTGCCCATCCCTAGATTAGGGATTCAGGTTTCAGTATCTGAAAATATCACCTTTCAGAGGAGCAGGTTTGTGTCTATCTTTCACAATCTTTTTAATAACCATAATAATAGTTCTTCAGTTGAATATTGTTGCTGCAACCAAAATACCCTGAAGGCACCAGATCCCGTCCAATCATGGAAGCTAAATAAGGTCAGCTCTGGTTAATACTTGGGTGGGAGGCTGCCATGAATACCAGGTGCTGTAGGCTATATTTCAGAGGAAAGAACTGAAAAAACTGGCATGTGCAGAATGCAATGCCACATAGGGCATACACACATGACTTGTAGTGTTCTTTGTATCACTTAAAGAGTCATGAACTGTTGGAAAAAATTTCAGATCAGAGATCATCCTGTGCCAATTAACTGATCCAAAAGCCCCAGCCTTCAGAGTTTCCAAATTTCTGCAGAAATGCAGGGCTGGTTAACAGGTAAATTGGTTTCGCATGGGCAAAATTAATTTATGGTCTTGGAAGTCTAGCTTGCAGCCAATTTGTTACCAAGGGAACTGAAGCCAGATACTGAACAGAGGAGAAAGAAAAAAATAAATAAATGGAACATGCTGCTTTTAGGATCACTCAGACTTCACAAAACACAATTATTGTGAGAGTCAACTCTATGGTAAGATGCATTGTCTAAATTTGTGTTTATGCCTACATAAATTCATGTGTCTGCCATAAGTTGACAGGCAACTGGAAGGTACATACATATATATACACAGACAAGCATACCCTGGCTTTAAGTGAAAACGTGGGTCTTCTTTCACCCTCTTTTTTCATGATTCATTTTTCATTACTTTTGACAATGTGTAAGTGGACCCCCTATGACAAGCAAACCAGCTAAGAGCAGGTAGACCAGCACACCTTCCAACATTTCACAGGTGAGATTGGGACATTTGTAGCTGAGCAACTTCAGAGTGTGGTCAAGATGGCAAATGTTATTAATGAGGAAGAACACATGAGCTAGGAGAGGCTGCAGCAATTTGCTTTTACCTGAGTCCACTGGGAAGGGCAAGACTCCACTTTCTTCTTTCCACTTCCCCCTGCTGAGTTAAAGGAGTACAAACTACTTTTGCTCTTTGAACTTACTTTACAACAACCGAAGTAAGCCAAAGACAAAGAGGGAAAATAGGAGGAAAAGAGAGAAGCAGTTACTTTTTAAAGAAAGAGCTTAGATAGTGTGTGAGAGGACTGTCCTTTGCAAACTGGGGCACTTGGAGGATATAAGGAGATGGAGCATAAAGTTCCACACAGTCAAAAGTCCACTCTGTCTTCCCTCTCCCATTTTGCAAGATTCTTCTCTTCTCTGTGTCCCTCCTTCTCCTGCCAAAACACAGCCATTTAGTAGCTGGTGGAGAATAAGATGCAACAGAGGGACATCCAGCTATTTCCTCATGACTGAATGCCAAAGACAAAGACATCTTCTAGAACTTCCAATCTAGTGTTGCCAGATCTCAAGACCTGTCCCCATCACAAGGGGCTGGCCCTAGGTCTCAGATTTTGGCCCTGAAACCTCAAGACCTGGTATAGTCCTAACCTGACAACTGTGTTCCTGGGGGTCCTCCAGAGGTCTTGCGGAATGACATTGTTATTGTGCGCCCAGCTATAAGCACATAGCCAGACACTCGTCTACAGCTCCCTCCACTTTCTGATAGCTACTACATGGCCAAGTTGAAGGAAGCCCCACATGCAATAGGTAAATTTCAAGGGAGCTTGGATCATTGCATCAGGGACATGGTGAATTCTTCCCTCAGTAACAATCAAGAAAGGCATGCACGAGCTGACTGCCTAGCTTACTTATTTATTTACTTATTTTTCCACCTTTCCATTGTATGAAGCCCCAAATGGCTTACAAGCCCATTGTCACTGCCTCTCTTGGTCTTTCTACACTACACTGTTATACTGCTGTTATTCCACTTTCAACATCTTGTGAAATCCTGGGGTGTGAAGAAGATGTTGAGGCCAACAGCCAGGAAATAGTTATTTCCCAAAGAGCAGCATGGTTAAGGAGCCCTGGTGGTGCAGTGGTTAAATGCCAGTACTGCAAGCCACAAAGTTATGAGTTCGATCCTGCTGGGCTCCAGGTTGACTCAGCCTTCCATCCTTCCGCAGGTCGGTAAAATGAGTACCCAGCTTGTTGGGGGCATGTATAGAAAAATGTATCGAAATACATGCTATTTGTAAATTGTTCACCGCCTTGATCCATATGGAAAGGCGGGATACAAATAAATAATAAAAAAAAATCCACTTTCATCATCCTGTGGAATCCTGGGGTGTGCAGTTTAGGGAGGGGCGTTTAGAAGTCTAAGCCCAACAGCTCTTTGGCCTCAGAAAACTACAAACCCTTGAATTCCATGGGATATTGAAAATGGAATAATAGCACTATAACAGTGTAGTGCAGAAAGGCCCTCTGTCCTGGGGTGAAAGCTGGCAACTGTGGAATTTTTTGCCTGTTATGTAACTGGGGGGGGAGCTGGGAGGTTAAAGGAACAGCCTGCTTTTGACATCTGTGCCTGCTGTTGCTCCTGAATCTTCAGAAAAGCCCTTTCTCCTTTGCCACCTCTTATGCCTGCTATTGCCTCCATGGCTTTTGGGGTGAGTGTGATCATGAGCTGCCTCAGAGGTGTTTGATGGTGAAGGACAGAGGATGAACAGAGCAATTTGTGCAATACAGTTTGTCCTGCACATAGTAAGGTAGCCAGGTTGCTCTCAGGTGCAGTGGAAGATGCTCTCCAATCACCGGTATGTTTCAACTGCCGGTCTGGCTCACTTTTATACATGATCTGTGGAGAGGCAGCCATCTCGTCCTCTGTCTAAGGCAGTTATGTGTTTTGGATCTGACACCACTTTTGTTTTCCTTTTCTCAGAGAACACATTTGTTCCGTGAGGTCTTTGTTGCAATCCTCCAGCTCAGGAATGGGGGCCATGGGGCCTTCCAGATTTTGTTGTAATAATAGTTTTCATCATTGCTCAACCATTGATTATGCTTTGACAGCCAAAATAACACCACCATCCATTTCCAAAAACTTGGAAGAATCCCTCGGTTTCCAAAAATAAAATAAAATAAAGTAAAATTTGGGAACTACCTAACAGGAGGGATGAGTGGGAACCAAATCAGCTTAGTGAGACATGAAGACACTCAGGGGCCATAGAAAGCTAGTTGACTTCTGAGGGTAATTTCAAGGCTGAAATTTTTAAGTACTTCCTGAGTTTCTAATGTAAATGGACTTTTCCTTACTGAGGAGAGAATATAAATGTTCACTTTTAAAATATCTTCTTTCCCATTTCTATCCAGCCACAACAGATATACAGAAGATATGTATGTACAAATAGTATGAAAGACGGTAAAGGCTGCTATTGGTTTTGGATAAGAATACCCTGATATGGTTTCTCAAATAGGTTATATTTCTACTGTTTTATTTACAGATCATGCTGTCCACACAAAAATTTTTTAAAAGTGTGTCAACGTCCTTTATATTTTATGATACTCTGACATTATAGCTTTGCATGTTTCTTGCAAGATTAGGGCCTTTTCCGCACTACATTGTTATAGTGCTATTATTCCACTTTCAGCATCTGATGGAACTCTGGGGTCTGTAGATTACTGAGGCCAAAGAGCTTTCTGGCTGAGAAATCTAAACGCCCCTCCCTAAACTGCAAACCCCAGGATTCCATAGGATGTTGAAAGTGGAATGATAGCACTATAACAGTGTAGTGCAGAAAGGCCCTATGTTGTCCATAATAAAATAACTGGTTTGACCTCTTATAATTTTTATGGTAGTCAAGTCAATCAACCAATCAATGATTACAGGAGCAAAATGACTACATAAAAATAGGTCAAATGCTTAAATTACATGGTTGGTTCTTTGTGATTCAGATTTGGAGAAAGCCTTGTTGAAAGAGTTCAAGCGCCTGGATGATTATTTAAGCACACCCCTCCCAGAGGAAATTGATCAGGACTCCACAGAGGAAGTGTTAGTTTCTCAGAGGAAGTTCCTGGATGGGAACTGGATGACCTTAGCTGACTGCAACCTGCTGCCCAAACTCAACATCATCAAGGTAAGAGTGTTTGCTGGACTATTGGACTCAAAGACAGGGTGGCCCAACATGTGCTGCCACCAGGGTCTGGGCAGCTGATAGCTTCCATGTCAGTGGGCTGGTACATCTACTCTGGGTTTTACCTTGAATATTAAAGGAGCTACCCAAGCTGAAACCTTGTGGAACCCCATCCCCAAAGATCATCATCTTGTATAGCTCTTTTAAAGTGCTGACTAAAACCCAGAATGGGGTCTGCAGTCTAGTTGCAGACCCACAAGCTAACCACAACCTAAAGTAAAGGACAAAATCGCCTCTCCCTCCATTACAGATATAGCTGGACTAGTGGTTGAACTTTACTTCAACACTGGCAATGGAGAAAGGTCCATCATCATCAGAGTGAGAGCTAGGAAAATTTACTTTTTGGCTACAACCCCCAGAGTCCTCATGTCACCATGGCCAATGAATATGCTGACCGGAGGATTCTAGGACTGCAGTCCAAAAAGAGTAGTGTTCTGCAACTAAGGGCAGCAAACTAGTTTTGGAGAGAGCAGAGTAGCCAAAGAATTCAAGGGGAACTTCTGGGAGGCTGCCACTGGTGTTGCCTCATCATCTGCCATGCTAAGAAGTGCCATTATTTTGTAAATTGTCAGGGTTTGACCTATCCAAAGATCAAGGGCCAAGAGGGCCAGGGTTAGCTGAAGTCTTGATATGAGATGTACTAATTTTTGGTCACTCTACCACACGCCATTTCAAAAGTGTAAACCATATCCTCCCTAGTTCTGTCCTTCTCTTTACAGATATTGGTCAATATAGGGTATAAAGCTAGTGGAATAGTTTTCATCTCCACCAAGAGAGGCCTTTTGCAAAGCTGGTGGGTTCTAATTGCCTATTTGAGACCTAGAGATCTGGAGATGGCATAGAAAATCCATCTTCCAATATTCCAGCTACAGTGAAAATGTTGCCTAAGCTCAGAGGGAGCAGGGAAAGTCTGAAGGGTTCCAGATGATATCACTGTTCCTGACAATAAGGTCCAGTATTCCAGCCCTGTTAGACCTGGTTCCACTGCACCACTGTTCTGAATTGGGAATATACAATGTTCTCCCTAAGTCAGGTGGGTACCCCCAGACACTGGGCTGCAACTTATATCATCTGTACCCAGAATAGCTAATAGTGAATAATTGTGATAGTTGCCTTTCTAGAAAATCTAGAGGCCACAGTTGCACACTCCTACCCTAACGAAACTAAGTGTTCCAAATAAATTTATATATCCTGGACCTTGTATTCCACTTTTCCCCAAAGAAGCTAAAAAAAAAAAAAGGATCTCCTTCTCCCCACTTTGTCCTCATAACAATCCTGTGAGGAAGGCCAGGCTGAAAAGAGTGGCTGTCTCAAGTGAGTGTCATAGCTCACTGGGAACTTGAGCCTCAGACTCCTAAATCCCAGCTCAACAAATGAATTGCTACACTATACTGCTCTCTTACTCCTGAACATGCTCTCTCTTTTGTGTTCTCTAACCTTCTCTCATTTATCTCTTATGTATTTGTTTCTTGACTGAAGTTGATGTCAGGAGCATTTTTTAAAATTGGTTATAAATCTGAAAAAACAGAATAAACAAAACAAAATCTGAAAAAACAAAACAAAAGTAAACCTAAAAGCAAGTAGAAAGAATGTTGTCAGTTTCTTCTAAGACTACAACTGCTGTCTTTACCAGCTTTGGCATTGGCGTCCTCAAGCAGCAACCCAGTTCTACCCCTTATCCTTTTGCCAAGTTCCCTGACTTGCAATAGATGCAGAGAGATCACTTGTTCAGTTTTCCAACAGCACTCCAGTTTGTCCAGCAATGGCCTTTATATAAGTGGACTTTCTGGAGTATACTGGGAAAGTAAAAGGGCTGCCACATAACCCAACTGAACAGGGAATTGCTCAATCCAGTGGAATATGATCACCACTTGAATCTCCTTATGTGTGAAGTGTGTGTATGTGCTTATTTTGAAAAAGGCAGCCTCAAACATCTCACTAGCCCTGACCTTAACCACTAATTAACTGTGCCCTCTCTTCTTGCTCCTGCGTACCAATAACAATTTATGCTATCACTCAAAGGAAGTTGATTTCCATATCTTTTTTCCCCTGCCTCCATTCTCCCTCTTCTATCTTGCAAAACAGATTGCTGCAAAGAAATACCGCAACTTTGAGATCCCTCTAGAGATGACAGCAGTTTGGCGCTATCTTCACAATGCATATGCCCGTGATGAATTTAGCCACACCTGCCCAGCTGATGAGGAGATTGAACGCACTTATGCCAGCGTGGCCAAGAAGATGAGCTAAAGGTCAGCTTCTGGAAGGCTCATCATTCTCCTTGGTGCCTGAATTTGCCAACTCTTCATCCATGCTGGAGATCTTTGCCAGGGGCTGTTTTCACCATTCTGACTTTGATGAAGCGCCTCTGCCTTGGATGCTGAATCACAGCAGACTTTAAGGAATTCTTAAATGCTTTATAATAAGACCCTTCACTCAGTCTCTTCTGTCACATCTATCTTCTTCCTATGATGAGCTGACTGTCGGAGTTGGATTTTTATACTTTACATATGCAGTTTTTGTGGGGAGAAACAACAACCTGCATATAACTTGGTTGTGCCTGGTAGGGAAAGAGTGTGAGTTTACCTGTCTGATTTACAGCCCCTCACCAGCTCTGCTCTCTTGGGCAGCATTCAAGAGGGTCTGTTGACTCCAACAAAAGGCATCTTTACTACTTCTAAACATGAGAAACACTAACTCCTGAATAAGTACATGGCATGCTTTTTCTACTCTAAGAGAGAGCCCCCCCCAGGTTTCAAGAGGGGAGGCAAGAAACTAACTCTTGTAGGCTTGCTTAAAGCTAGTTGACATTGAGTCTCAGATGTGTATGGCTCTCAGTGTGACATGTTAGACTTTCAGACAGACTCTTCTTGGGACGAGCCATAAAATTTAAATGAAAGTTCTTCTCCTCCATTCAGGCTAGAGAAGAGGGTGTATTTTGGTGCCTATAATTAATATTTTTGCTTCCAGATTGCTAAGAGTACCACTAGGGTAGGCATGAACAACTATACATCCCAGGGCCTGTCATACCATTAAGCAAAGAGTAGTGGTCAGCAGATACCAGGGGACAGCAAGCAAGACATTGGGAGAATCAACTGCCAGTCTGGTTAAAGCCCATGTACATAGAATGGGAGAGGCACAACCTTGTTTTGTGTCTCAGGTGGCAAAATGTAATGGCCCAGCCCTGACACAGCATTCTTTTTCCTCCCTGTTAAGTCCAATGCTTATTATCTTGGGTCAAGAGAGAAGCTCAGAAAATGCTATGGAAGGATGCAAGCAAGCACACAATGCAACGGAACCTGGACAAAGTTTGGTTTGGTTTGAACAAATCTTGGAATCTTGAGGTATCCTGATATTTGTTGCAAAAAAACCCTGTTGAGAATGCAAGCTTGCCAGCCTAGAAAATGAGAGGGAAGGGCAAGCCAGAAATAATGGAGGAGCTTTTAGCATTGGGAGAAGGAGGGAAACTGAGAACAAGGGAGTTGGCGAAAGATCATAGCAGGTCCAAACGCTCTGAGATCAAATTTCTGTAGTGCTCCTGCTTCTAGTGGCACAAGCTGTGCCTATGTAAACAAAATACTTGCCAGTTTCATGCAGCTGTATTTGGACAGGTAAGGTGTGTCCCATCACCACCAACATTGTCAACTATATGGAAGGTAAAGCAGCTGCAAAAGATCCTCACTGTGATAAGCTGTTCAAACAAAAAAAGTTTTTTCATTCTCTCTGTTTTTCTTTTCTTTTTTTTTAAATAAAGAAAACAGGTATACAGTTCAGTGAGTAGTAAGATTAGTGATTTGCTGTAGAGATTTCACAGGCAGGCAGAAATTGAATAGGAGATGATGGGAAAGTTCTCTCTGTTGGTGATTGCTTGGTGTCTGTAGAAGCAGTAATCGCCATATTCTCCCCCTATCAATATATAACCACGTTCCCCATTGATTCTATCCCCATTATTAAGATTCTGCGGCCTCTGTTTTGTTTTTCATATTATAATTGCCTGCTGTATAAACAGCTAGCATAAGATATACTGTATAGGAGGAATAGCAATGTGTGTCATTTTATCTGAAATAGAAAAATATAAAATGCACTGTTGCAAACAATCAAGAACTACTGGAGAAGTTACTATGTTTGAAGGTTTTTTCACCCCCCAGCAAAAACAGTCTGCCTCTAGTACCTAAAGATTAATGTGGCAAAGTATGCTTTCATTAGCCTGAACCCACTTCATCAGAAAACAATCTGGAAGCACCTGTTGCTATAGTTGAGCATATATTTTGCATGCAAAAAGGTCTTGGGTCCAATCCCTGCTGTTTCCAGCTAAGTGGATCAAGTAAGAGCTGATGGGAAGAATTCGTCTATAGCCCTGCTTACCAGTCAGAGTGAAGTAGTCACCCTGGGCAACACAAAGAGGTGTTAGGAGGTGACAGTAAAGTTTTGGAGACAGCTATGCGCCCTGTGGCATGCCCTGTGACCTGTAAACTGTCTTTAGGTGTTGTGTAAAAAGCTGTCCCATCCTTTCTCATCCTAGTATCAATGATGGATTCTGCTAAAAGGTCAATTGGCTTCTGTACATGAGACAGGAGGGGTGTATTTTCCTTGCTCTTCACCTCAACTTTCACAGTGACTAGTGTGTATATGTATTTATACCTACTCACATGAGCCCTAAGCTCTGCTATGCAGGATGTTGAAATTATCTGCTTTGGGGAAGGAAGGGACAGGAATACAGGAAAACAGAGAAAAGGAAGTAATGGCTTTCTATATGTGGGACTACCATCGCTATCACCCTTGACCATTGCTGACTGGGATCATGTTAGCTGAAGCCCAATAATAACTGGATGATTCCAAATTCCCCATCCTCCTGCTTCAGCTAGCAAAATTATCTTAGGCTGACACTGAAGATGCCCCTGTTGAAACCCAGGAGAGCTGCTGCTAGTCCAAACTGACCAAAAAAAACTAAATGGACAAATTGTCCAACCTGACCAGTCAACCTTTTACGCCAATAAAAGTTATTTGACTTTAAGATATTACGAGACACTTTGTTCTGTTATTTGACATAGAGCTCCTAAACTGCCTTTATTGCACTTAATAAGAACAATTCTATCTTTTAAAATACAGATTTTCTAGTTTTCAATGTATTACTGTAACATTAATAAAGTTTATTTTATATACAACATTCATGACTTGACCAAGATATATATATGTATGGGATTTACTGCTAGAGGTACCATATGTGTGTGTGTGTGAGAGAGAGAGAGAGATTGAGAGAGAGAGAGAGAGAGATGTGGGCAGAGTACGAGGTGCACTGTACTGGCACATACCCCTCCTGACTGGCAACAAGTCCAACTAAACCCAAATCTAACTAAATATAGACAAATCTAACAAATATATTAGGAAGATCATAGTCCTGTTCAGATATTGGTGTACCAGAGAGATCTTTGATTTACAGGATTCTTGATAGAGATCTTCTAATGAACAGTGAGCCTTCTCTTGTAAGACATCAATTGCCACCTGAAAAACGAAATGATGGAGGGCATGAGGCTAACTGATCCTCTTTTGAAGAAAGTGTGGTGACTCATGCACCAATAATCATGCAACAATAGGGCTTGGGTGGGGGGCTAGCTTCCAGTTTAAATAGAAGCAGAAGTGGGTTGTTCCAGCCATACTCTGAAAAATAATTAGTCAGCCTAATTTATAATCTTTGCTACTGGAGAAAAGTGAGGGTAGTTGGGAAATGAAAAGAAATGCTAGCTCACTTTCAGAACTGAATGAGAAGCTATCGATTCTTTGTGAAGAAAGTAGAGATCTGAGGGCCCTAGAACCTGACTTGGGGAGTAGAAATATGGCACTGACTTGAGCAGAAAGGATAAGAATACACACAATGTTTTCACACAAGACTGGGCTTGTCTCCAAGTCAGCAGCTCTCTCACTAGAAGCTATCTAATTTCAATGATAAAAATAAAAAAGTGAAGAATTTAGAAGCTTCAACTAAGGAAGCAATTGGGATTGGGGAGCTGTCATGCCCCAATAACTGGAAAAGATTGTAGAAGACTACTAAAAAACTTGCAGGACAGGATAGAGGATCAAAAGAACTTGTTAAGACATTAAAATCTGTGCTTTTGTGGGGTGGTGGAGAAGGAAATGGGGAGGGCTCCTCAGTCTATTTATACAGTGGATTAATAAAAGCTGGCCAGAAACAGACGTTAAAGAAGAGGAGACTGACCGCCCTTCCGCACTAGACTGTTACAGCGCTATTATTCCACTTTCAACATCCTATGGAATCCTGGGGTTTGCAGTTTAGGGAGAGGCTGGCTGGCAGTGTAGTGCGGAAATGGCCCAAGTCAAGTCACTGAAGTGACTTGAGTTTGACTTGAGTCAGAGTCAATTGACTCAAATCTACATCACTGGTTGAAGTGTGTCATGTGCCCAAGGTCACCCAGTGGATTTCCATGGCTAACCAGGGAATAGAACTCTCATCTCCAGGGTTGTAATCCAACCACTAAGACCTCCCTTTTAAAGCCTGGTTATGGCTGTCAGCAGAACAGATCTACTTGTCCTTAAAATCTCTCCCATTGCACTGAGTTATTAAATTTGACTGAAACACGTAGTGCATCACACATAAAGGCAATGTACGTTGCTCAATATAAAGCAACAGTGGCTACACGATGAGCTGTTTGGAGCAAACTGTGAGAAACACTTACATTATGCTACAATTCAACAGTGCCTTCTACAGGATTTGGTAAGCAGGCACCATGCTGGGCAGTGTGGAGAAGTATATATCCTATGCTTTGTACAGGTTTTCCCTACTTATCTGACAGGTTAAGGGACAGAGCACTGTCAGAAAATAGAACTGGTTGAAAAGGGAAACCCATGTACTGTACTGTAGGGAGCATGAAGAACTAATGGAGGCTCATTTGGGACCAACCATGCATGTGTCGCTTGCAAAGTCTCTCAGCTCACTTTGCAAGCAGCACACACATGGGAATGGTTTCAAGTGAGCCGCCATAGGCAAGAAGACCTGATGCAAGAGTAGAACTGCTGTCAAATTACCTTTAATTTGGAAGCATCAAAAGAGTGAGTTGTCAGATAACGGGGTGTCAAAAGGTGGGGGCTTCCTGTATATCCTAAATGCCAGGTCTTCCAAAGAATATTTTCATTCTCCATTGCCTATCATTTCTCCTTTAATAATCCAGAGCTGCTACTCACTAATACATCTGTGTGGATTTTTTGTTTTGTTTTTTATTATCTCCTCTGCACTTATCTCCATCCTTCTTATGCAACCAGTATAATCTCAAAACTAGAAAACAGAGACAGTGGTGCAAGACTGAAAGGGAGAGAGAGATCATACACACAAAAAAACAAATATTGAGATTTTTATTCGGAACAGCAAGGAATAGCAATGTAGTTTACCCGCCATAGGAGAAGTGTAAAGGGGCATGCTCATGACGCAGGATGTAAAAACATTTGTAATTAGAGTTATCACCATCAACTGACACAGTTTTAGAGAGAGACCCAATCTGTTATGTTGTTCATTTCAGAGCCTAAGGGCATTTCCACATGGCATTGCAGTCCCGTTATGGGGACAAGTTGGCAGCGGACCAGAGGTCATGCTTTTGCATGACGTTGTCACAGTCCTGTCGCCATCCCATCCCCATGCATCATGATCATGGGATATTCACTTAACAGATTAAATCCATTAAGCACCCACAATCACATGACGTTCTTGTACTTACCTGCCATGTGGAAGGGTAGGAAGTGCAATGGAGTCACTTCCTTCCCCAGCGCAGCATGGAAAAGAGCCCAACTTCACTGCGGAAGGCTTCACATGTCATTCATGCTCCTTTCTGCAGGGAGCTGGTCGGGTGTGGAGGGGAGCATCCCTCCCACGCTCCCTTCCCTGCAAAGGCGCTGCCAGGATTGCAACAGAGTGATGCCAGAGAGTGTTGCCATGTGGAAATGGTGTAAATGTATAGGTAGTTCATTAGCTCATACAGTAGGCCCTTTGCATTTGGCATTTCCCCCAAACCAGGTGGATGGCATAGGCTAAGGCATCATTTGCTTCCCAGTTCATGCTGGAAACAAAAGAACAATCAGGATGTACAACCAATCACTTGTTCAGAGCTTGGAAACCTTGTTTTGAAGTTCAGCTCCCAGAACTCCTAGGCAGTGGCATGCTGGTTAAGGGATTACTGGAGTTACAGTTCCAAAAAGCACCCACACCCACCAAATTTGCTGTTGCAGAGATTTCTGCTTGCACTGTAGGGTTCCAAGCAATGACACACACACTGATAGTCCTAGATAACAGGTAAGCCAAGACATCTATCACCTAGTTGCTTTTTGCTTCTGGTGTTTTGCCTTAAGTTTGTTAACAGAAAGGAAGTGGGTTGAGCTTTTGCTAACAGAGTGCTGGCATGAACAGGAGGCACAGGTGGGCATCTGTTGAGGACTGTGCCACTGTAGCAGAGGGCAGGTGGTGCTATCATGTTCCACAGCCTGTTGTGTCTGTGCTTCATTGCTGTCACTGCTAGTTCATTTGTCACCTCTGAGCATGCAAGCCAGAAAGGAGTGAAGAGATGAAGCAGTACCTTCCATCTGACTTCTATATCTCCCCAGATTTTGCAGCTTCAATCAGGGTCATAAATTGATAGCAGAAGAAGTGACCATGATACAAAGGTAAGGGCCCACAGTGGACAACTTGCTCAAGATCCCCTCAAAACACAGGAGAAGAGCCAGAATTAAATAACTGATACCTTTTCTGTTTTAACTTTATGGATGCTACCATTGCATGATCTCATTTTATGTCAATTAAAGAGCCAGTATAATTCTCCCACTCCTAAAGCCAGTATAATTATCCCACTCCTAAAGGCTCACCTTTGGCAAGTTTAAGCCTTGACCCATGAAAGAACAGATTTTTTTTTCACTGCTTCACAAAATTTTGAAAATCAGGAGCCACTATTGAGAGCTGGTGTGGTTTTCTGGTTAGAGTGCTTGACTTGGGAGGTCCAAGTTCAGGTTTCCATTGAGCCAAGAAACTCACAGGGTGACTCTGGGCCAGTCACTCCCAATCTGATCTACCTCATAGAGAGGAGAAATGTGAAATATGGAGAAATGCTGAGATTAGGGCCATTTCCACACTATACTGTTATAGGGCTATTATTCCCCTTTCAACATCCTGTGGAGTTCTGGGATTTGTAGTTTACTGAAGCCAAAGAGCTCTCTGGCTGAGAATTCTTAGTGCCCCTTCCTGAACTGCAAGCCCCAGGATTCCATAGGATGTTGAAAGTGGAATAATAGCACTATAACAGTGTAGTGTGAAAATGGCCATAGATGTAACAAACAAACAAACTAAATGTAACTAAACAAAATCCCACTCTTCCTCATTCTGTCTGTTATGATACGGAACAAAGCCAAATAGTATCTGTATTGCAGTGTTACAGATCTGCATTACAGCATATTTATTACATCTGTATTGCAAATGTGCTGTTAACTCCGCTTCAAGGTGCCATCACTGCATCCTGAAAATGCAATGTAGTGTCGTGTTCTTTCACATAATGACATGACTATGGTTTGTTTGAGATGAACTGCTGCAATGAAGTGTGGCTGTGAGCAGGCAACCCACATTTTGGACAGGCTGGGTTCAAAGAAGTTCTCTGAGAGGGATCTGAAGAAGCAGACATCGATACAGAGAAAAAGCCAAGCAGTTCCTTGCACTCAGTTGGTGACACAATATTTCCAAAAACAAGCTGGAAAAAAAGGGGGAGGGGGAGAAGAAAGTTGGAAAGAAGGATAAGAATTGAAGTCAAGAAAAACCCCACATTTCTAGCACATCAAAATGCAGACACGTTTATTGATTGTAAGCAGACACGGTGAGGCTGGAATGTGGGGGCGGGTGTACAGATACTGCCCCCACAAAATAGGAAAGCCTTCACCCCAAATGGACAAAATATAACACAGATTTGCCTAAAATGAGTGAGTACACAAGTTGAGGACTTCACATATCTTTCAGCATCTGAACATGTGGCGTACAGACATCAACTCTGTATAGACATTTATCTGGACAGTTTGTTGTTGTTTATGTGAATTTATGTATATTGTACTTCCAATTTTTCAGGTTATTTTTAAAATAAATCTTACTTTGTTTTCCTTTCCCTTTTTTCTCCTTTTCTTTCTTAGGCAGTATCACCTCTTCAAGGTTTCAGGCAGAGGGAGTTATTTGCCAACCATGTGCTATCTAGTCCTTTTGAAAAGGATGTCATGGACTTTCTGCATACCAAGCATGTGGTCTACCATTGAGAGTTTGTCCCATCCTCAGAAAAGTTTGGTCAAAAAAATCAATGGCCATTTCCACAGTACGCTGTTATAGTGCTATTATTCCACTTCCAACATCCTGCGATTCTGGGATTTATATTTTACTGAGGCCAAAGAGCTCTCTGGCTGAGAAATCTGAATGCCCCTCCCTAAACTGCAAACCCCAGGATTCCATAGGAGGTTGAAAGTGGAATAACAGCACTATAACAGTACAGTGCAGAAATGGCCAATGTTTCTTTATTTAGGAAAAGCATACATCCTGCCTTAGATCAGCTCAAACTATTTAGCCACTTAGCCCATGGTTCTCCAGGAAAGGTCTGAGGCAGAGAGAAATGTTCAGGCCTATCAATAAACAATGGAGATTGATCATGGGGCTTTTAGTGAACAAAGCAGGGTGGTCCCTCAGCTAGAAATGGTTGAGCTATGGACCTTCAACCAGAATACGACCAATTGTCAGAATTTGCCAGAATAGAATAATCCCCTCAATGTGGTACTCTTGAGATGCTTTCGACTACACTTCCTATCATCCCTGTTCATCATGGTCCATGATGGGAGTTATAACACAAAATCCCTGGAAGGTATATCTGGATGTCTCGAATATGAGGCAGTGATCATGCTTGGCACTTTGGCAAGAATCAACGCAAGGCTGCTCTTTCAAACCAAGATTAAGAGAAGGCAATTTTTTTAAAAAAAGACCTTCTACCTTCTGTACAATGCAGAATTCTGCCATCTCAGTGTTCAGAACCATAATTTGGTTCTGAATAATTATGCCATAATTATGCACCCATACTGATAAGGTCCAGAAATGCCTCACCTCTCTTGCTTGGCTTCTGAGGAGACTGGTCTGCTTTGACAAAAGTTTGGCTTCGGAGTTTGTCTGCTGCTGCTAGCTTCCAGAGAAGAGTTTTGATATCTTCAACCTGGAAAACATTACTGTGATGATGATAGGGTTTCCTGTTTGTCCTGTGGAGAAATGTCCCCACTAAGCAAGACAGACTGAGGAAGTCACTGGAAGGCAACAGTCAGGCGTTAGTGGAGCAAGCTGTATTGTCCTTAGTACAAACCTGAGAAGTTTTGCTAATCAATAAAAGCAGAGGTAGAAAGATACATATGTGTGTGTTTAGTATACAAGCAATCTAGGGTCTAGTAGAGATGGTAGATGCACAATGATTGAAGATTTAATAAGGATGTTACACACATAAAACCGTCTCATTTTTCCCAATTAGAGAAGAAGAATAAGTCTAGAACACTCACCAGATTATCTGAAGCCTCATCTTGAAATGATTCCTTGCCTCCTGCAATGATAAAAACACATCTGGAAATATCTCCCAAACTGACCACAAAGCAGAGGGTTAATGGGAGGGATCCTGGATTTACTCTCCTGACCTGCTACTGGACCATTTGCAGAGAAGGATGAGCTAACTGCAGAAATAACCGGAGACATGAATACACAATCAGGAGGACATTATGCACAATGTAGTTGCACTCACCGTTCCATCGGCCACTTTTCTGAATCTGGTTAATTCCTTCCTCCAGGGCAGAGAGTGCTGAATTCAGATTTCGGGACTGACGAACTCCAGCAGAAGATGTATCATCAGGGATGAATCCCACATTGTTGTCCAGCAGGTTGAAATCTGTAGGCATCAAATCTGAGCAGAACATGAGGTGAGGAAGTGTGTGTGCCCCATGCAAGAAACAGACTGGTACACTAAAAACTACAAAACCCAACCCTCCACCTTCAGTTTGATTATTAGACTGAGGGATAAATCAATGACATTATTACAATGTGAGATTTTTAAAAATCCTAGGAAAAAATCAATACCTATTTTTCTGAGCCAAGAGAAGTCCAAGGGAAATTTTGAATGCTTCCATTGCAAGAGCAACAAGACAATGAAGGCCTACATCAGTCTATCCCAAATTAGTGCCCTCCATAAGTTTTGTGGGGGGGGGCACAAGGTCCCTTTTTGCAGCCTCCAAAGCTCTCCAAAGTCCTTCTAAAATTCAGAAAATTGTGGTTGTTGGGTTTTTTTATCAAAACTGATCTGAAACCACTACAAAATATATTGTACATCGTATGTTCTTGTATTTTAATCTGGATAATTTGTTTTACAGTTGTATGGTATAGTTTTATTATTCCTTCCTCCTTTTTGTGTTTGTGCATATATACATATATTTTGGATTTTAGACCTTTGACAGGATCCACCATTTTCGGTTGTCTTACTTGTAAAACGCCATGTGTAAGACAGTGCTATATAAATAAATGATAACAACCACAACAACACAGAGCAGTTTTGTTCCCAAAAACCTCCAAGATGTCCACAATGTTGACCTCCTCAAAACGAACCGGCCAAAAAACAAAACTAGAGCAAGTGGATGTCAAAGCCAACCACATTATGGAAGCCCTGTGGGGCTTCTTTGCAGTTGCCCTCCCCACCATCAGTATCAACGTTAGTGCTGACTGGGAATGGAGGTTGTAGTGCAATATATTTGGAGTGTGCCAGGCTGAGGAAAGGCAGCTCATAGATTCTCTTCTAGCTATCATTCAAGAAATTACATAAAGACATACAGACATAACCTTTTTGAAAATATGCATAGTAAGGAAAAAATGGATAGCACTTTCACTCATATTGTTTTGTGCCTTCAAGTCACTTTTGACTTATGGTGGCCCTCAGGCAAACCTATCACAGGGTTTTCGTGACAAGATTTATTCAGATGGAGTTTGCCATCGCCTTCCTGTGAGGCTGAGAGAGTGGGACTTGCCCATGGGCACCCCCTGGGTTTCCATGGCTGAGAACCCTGATGTCCAGAGTTGTAGTCCAGAGCACTCTCTCTCTCTCTCCCCCTCTCCCTCTCTCTCTCTCTCACACACACAAACATATATAAATAGAAAATACTTGGGAACATCTTGTGAAACTGATTTGCAATAGAATAGTCCTAAAACTTTTGGAATTTTTGGAATTTGCTGATGTGGTGATGAATCCCAGCTTGCTATAAAATGAATTAGACAGACAGAGAATAGGTCTAATGCCATGATCACCTCAGAGCCCAGAAAAAACAGTTTTGAACTTCAGCTCCGGAAAACACCCAACTAGTAATCTTTCTGCTTTTTAAAAACTACAGTCCTCAGAATTCTCCAGCCAGTGTGGTAATGTTTCTAAGCTGGTGATTCTGAGAATTATTGTCCAAAAAAGTAACATTTCTGGTTGGCCACATGAAACTTTATGTTTAGAGGCAGTTCCTGCTGCTGGGGAAAATAGGCAAAGACTATTGCCTTCATGCCTTACTGGTAGTCTCTGCACCAGCACCTTGTCAGTCATCTTGGGAAACAGGATGGTCAACTAGATGAAGGATGAAGAACCTCCAACTACCCAGACACTGATGGATTCAATCCTCATCATACCAGCCAGAACTCAGAAAACTGACAGGTGCTAAGAGTTGTAGTCCACCAACATCTGGATGGTTACCATTTGCAGGACTAGATGGATCTTTGTTTTGGTCCAACAGGATTTTTACATGTCTTATGCATTTGCAACCTATAACATTGCAAAAAAAAAAAAAGGCTCACAAACATCTGTCCCACCTCATAGTCAATGGTGGTTCTTACCTTGCATGCCTTCAATGTCTGGATGAACAGGATAGGCATCCAAATAGCAGACTGCTGAAAGGGCTACAGTGACATACATCAGTATCTTGGAATGCAACTCCATTGGTACTCTTTTCCCCCTTTGCAGCTTGGCCAACTACGAGACTCTTGCTGGGGCCTGAGATGGCGTAGGCAGAAACAACCCTCTTTTATACCCTCTCTACCCATCTATCTCTTCAAGATCAATATGTTATCATCATCTTGCAAGTGATTCTCATCACCCAAGCCACTCATCCATCACAGTGACAAAACAGGCAAGTGCTGATTATGGGTTTGTCATCCCAATGCACCATTATCCCTTTACGTTCCCATTCTATCGTTGCTTGAACAGGTAGTGCTTAACAAATGTTTGGACTGGATCAGAGCAAGCTCATCACTGTTTGTTTTGGCCCACAGATCCTGGAGGGGAGATGGAGCATCATGACGTCAAGCCCCCACTGAAGGGCACAATGAGTTTGCTCTGGACTGAACGGAACTGACAGTCAAAAGATGCAAATCTTTTGGTGTACAAAATTCAAATTGGCATTTCCTTTTCAGGGGATATTTCTCTGTAAAGATTGCCACCCTCTTTTCCCACGAAAAGCCTCAACAATAATCACTCAGCAGCAAGCACTTCTGCCTCGTTGATAGATTTCACTTTATTTCCTGCCAAACCTTTGCTGAAGTTAAAGAGATAACAGAATGTCAACTCATTCTTATGGAAGCCCAAGACACTATGTAAATAGCTATGAGAGGTGCGTATCAGAATAGTCCCAGCTCCACTCTCCTAAGATAGAGGCCATTTCCGCACTAGCCTGTTATAGCGCGATGATTCCACTTTCAATATCCTCTGCAAACCCCAGGATTCCAGAGGATGTTGAAAGTGGAATCATTGCGCTATAACAGGCTAGTGAGGAAATGGCCTCAGAGTCATGGTTTACACCTGATCCTAGCTGTAAACTCAGATGGACCAAACCAACCTTTGTTTCTTTAGATGTTGAGAAGGCCATTGATAAAATTTACTGGCTGCTTATTTTCACAGTATTGGCTAATTTGGGGTTTCCTAAAATATTTTTGAAATGGATAAAAATTTTATATTCAGCATCAAGAGCAGAGGTTATGCTGATAGTTTTTTCTCACCTTGTTTTCACATTGAAATGAGATACAAGGCAGGAATCCATTGTCTCCTTTAACATTCAATTTGTGTTCGGAATGTTTACCATGTGCTATTAGACAAAATTCCAGGATCAATGGATTTGTGCATGTCAGTTTAGGATTTAAAATTTTTATTTTTGCACATGATCTTTTGTTGTTTGTTTCAAAGCCCCAGCAGTTGATCCCTATTTTGATGCAGTTGATTAATAATTTTGGTGAAATATCTGGCTATTCAGTTAACTGTGATAAATAACTCAGAGAAAAAGAAAACTCACAAAGAAATTAGGCATAGGATCAAATGAATCACATTTATTATAAGTTCTTCTGCAGAAGAGGGTGCTCATGAAAGAGGACCCCACCCCACAATGTTGAATACCTTACGTTTTATTCCCTATCCCGACGCAAGTTTTCCCTCCCCTGGGACCTAATTGGTCAGGTCACAGAGATTACAACCCTATCAGAATCGCCTAAAAGGTTACATGCCCCCTTCCCCATATTTACAGTATATATGATCATGCACATAATCACGCTTTTCCCTCGTGGTCCCTTAATTCTCATTAGTAATTTCAAAATGCCCATCAAACAGATTTTAACCTCCCATTTTGCTAAACAGTGCCAAATTCCTGTCTTGTCTTTATCAACTTAGTTTACTCCTTTCAGCTTGTGCTGACCTTCAGTCTGCATAAGCAGCTGCCTCCCAAAAAGGAGTACATACATCCCACTATTGAATCCTTATCTCTATCTGTCTGGTTCTTTTTGCACCAAGGCCTTCTTCAGCTGCCACTTTCTAAAAATATGCCTCTTAGACTTCATTGTATTACAAAAGCTCAAATAATATACCAAAGCATATGTGTGTAAATATATTTAAAATGTGTTATAAGCTAATACATATATGTTAGTAATACTGTTAATAATATTTGCAAAAACTAAAATGTATTTCATTTCTCTCAGGTCTAAGTCAGAAATACTGCCAGTGGTAGACAAGATGGACTTTACTGTATTTAAAACTTGGTAGTTTCGATACTGCCCAAAATCTATTACTTGTTTGGGTATAATTATTCCTAGGAACTTATCTCAGATGACTAAGATTTAGTGATATTTAATACAAATAAGGTGATAAAAGATATTGCACAAGCTTTATACAAATGGATGGCCTTAAAGATGAGTCTGTGGGGTAAAGCAAACACAGGGAAAATGAATACCTAAAATTGTTTGTGCTGTTTGTGGAATTCCTCTACTTAAACCGCAAGCATTTTCCAATACTAAATGCATTGTTCAGAAGATTTTTTGCGAGCTCATCCTCTCCTAGAATATCTTCAAAAAGAATGCAAATTCTATTTAAAAAAAAGGGAGAGTAGGGCTTCTCCTTCCAGATATTCTTACATACCATTAGGCATATCTTGTATCAATTTTTGGACGTATCCACTTAAAGTTAGCAATCTACCATGGTCAGCCTTGGAGTCTTTCTTTCTGGCACCTCTATTCAAGCAGACAGTACTGTGTTCTCATTTTATAAAAAAGGGCAACGTTTTGCCAAAAATTTGAGCAGTTAGAACAATGTGGCAAAAATTGTCTTGTCAATTACAATTTGACCCACACACCCTTGCCAAATTGACGATATGGGGAAATCCAGATTTGAAAATTAGTAAGGAACCATTTTAAATAAGATGCTTGGTGCTGATGTTTTCTTTTCTTTTCTTTAGCCTTTTTCAGTTTTGCAAAAGCAGTTTAAACTGCTTCTATCAGCTAAATGGCAAAATCTATAGCTGAAACATTTGTTACAATTCAGATTTGGTCCTGCAACTTTAAGTGTATCTGAGGTTCCCTTAATATTAGAGACATTTGGTCACACAATGTCTATTCCAGAAAGGGCTTTCTAAATCAGCAAATTGTCGGAGATGTAATACTGCTACTGCTTCCTCAACACATATGTTTTGGAGTTATCCCATAGTAGCTAAATTTTGGGTGGAATAACCACACAAGTAAATTTGGTTTTGCAAAGTTCCTTAATATTCAGCAAGATGCATATTCCTTTGAGTTATTTACCTATTAGTTTGAAATCAACAAATGGTGAATGGGAGTAGTTTTTTCACACCCTTTTGACTGCTAAAAAATTGATATTTTATTACTAGAAAGACAGTTTTTCTCCACCTGTGATCCATTGAATAAAAGATCTAACATTTGAAAGAATGATGTATAGGCAAAATTTACAAATGGACTTGGTATTTGGACATTTGGTTGGCTTTTATAAAGTTAAGACTAACGTGGTTATTTTTCCTGCTTTTGTGTTTCTGTTTTCCTGCTGTTGCTGCTGTTGTAGTTGTTGTTGTGTGCTTTATTTCCAACTTATGGTGACCTAAGGGGAACCTATCATGGGATTTTCCGGGGAATGAGAGCGTGTGACACACCCAAGGTCACACGGTGGATTTCCATGGCTGAGTGGAGAATTAGACCCCGGTCTCCAATGTCATAGACCCTTTTCGCATTAAGGCTTCTCGCGCGAGCGGGGGAGGGTGGCTCGCGCAAGAAGCCTTCTCCGGGAGGCTGCCGCTTCCCCTCCTTCCTTCCGCAGGCGAAGGAACGAGCAGGGAAGCGGCACCGGAGGAGGCTTCTCGCGCGAGCCGCCCTCCCTCCCCGGGCGAAGCAGGAGGGTCGCACGTCTGTCCCCCCCCCGTGCGTGTGAAGCAGGAGGTGTCGCGTCCATCCCCCCCGCGCATGTTCAAACCACCAGACCACACTGGCTATATACTGGACCATTATTCTATATCACTGAGATCCCTTTTGAACATAAACAAATTTAAATTTAACTTTTAAAAAAGGCAGGATCAGGCCTAGCCACCTATTAGCAGAGTGCTGTGACCAACTCAGGTGGCAGATGCCAGGGACCAGCAATGGCAACTTCCTGCCTGTTGCTTCTGGATACCATAGAGGAAGCTCTTAACACACAACTTGCTTTGGCTCCCAAAATTATCCTAATGCCACTAACGTTATTGGAAGGATACTTTCCTCTTGGAAGGGTCATGCTAGCAGGTGGAGTCTGGAAACTTTTTTCCAACATATACACACACTTCCCCAGGTTCTGTGTTGAAATAAGATTCAAATAATTGCTGTAGGCCTAAACTAGCAATCTAGCTGTCTTCTGTACCTCGGGCAACCAAATGTTACAGGCTGGTCCTGAGCCCTACGATGTAATAAGTTGAAATTATCTGAATTTGAGTGGGCAAGTATAAGAACAATGGTTTGCTATACCATATAATTTACCATAAAAAGTTTGGAAATTTTTACTCTTTTGAACAAAAACTCCCAGAATCCCTCATAATGAGAATATGTTTATTTTAAAATAATGAAACACAACCTGTAAACAATACATTCAGCTGCCAACGCCATCTGCTTTTACACATGGAATGAGAAAAGAATCTTGTCACAGGGTTCAGTCCCACTATTCCTTCATATCGATACTGGCCTGGATTGAAAATGCATTTTTTAAAATTATTTATTTGTATCCCGCCTCTCCATATGGATCCAGGCGGTGAACAACTTACAAATAGCATGTATTTCGAAACATTTCTATACATTTCTAAAGTATGACTGCACTAGGCGGTAACATGTTGGAATGCTTATAGTGCTCTTGTTTGCAGTGGTGGAGCTTGGAGTATGTGTGGAGGGGATGTGGCCACTGCATGTGGGGGTGTGGCTGCGGTGCATGGGGGCGTGGCTAGGGCAAGCGAGGGCATGGCTACGAGCCGGGACTCCCTAAAAACATTACCAACCAGGGCATTACCCAACCCCTGTCACTACGCAACTGCTTGTTTGTGGCCACCCTGTGTATATTCAAGTTCCCCAAGTTCACCTGCTAACTTCTGCTTCAGTAGACGATAAAGTTACCTTTTTTGCACTACAACTGCCCAAATCTGCAGTCAGCATGACCAGTGGAGTTCCATGAGTTTTACCAAAAAAATATAATTTCTTATATTTTATTCTGCACTCCACGGTGGTTGCATGCCACAGCTGAGATAACTATCATCTGGCATTTCTGGATGCAGAGTAGTGAATAAAGAATCCACTTGCATCTTTCCAGAGCAGTCACTTCATCTGCCTAGGAGCTCGTTTGTCACCTTCACTGCCGACACATTCATTTCCCTTCTGTAGCAACATTCCTTGCCCGTCAGAGAGATGGAGGAGAGATGGATGAAGCCAAACACTCATCCATCTTGCCCTACAACGTCCATCATAGCTTTCAGAAGCTTGCTTTAACAACCTCTATTCCTGTTCCGACTTTCAATTTGCTCCTATTTACTGGATGTCAAGCACTGTCAGATGAAAAATTTTCAGTGGCATCCTACCGATCTGGTTGTCATAAGGCAAAAGAGGACAGAGCTTGGAAAAGTTACTTTTTTGACTACAACCCAGAATACTCCAGCCCCAAGATGTGGTATCTACGATCATGCTAACTGAGGGATTCTGGAAGTTAGAGTTCAAAAAAGTTTTGTTTTTTGTAGAAAGAAGATATCAAAGAAGCAACCAAGAGCAGAGGCCCAAAGTCTGATAGGAGAAATACAGCTACCTATGATTGCCAGCCCAATAGCCAGTGTAGTGTAGTGGTTAGAGTGTTGGATTGAACCCTCCTGAGCCATTAAAGTCATTGGATGACCTCTTTTACTGCTGTAGGGTTTTCACAAGGATGAATGCAGGAGAGCCATGTATATAGCCTGAAGCTCACTGGACATCTGGGACTGGTCTGAACAATATTTCCTGCATCTGTTCTTCCATGTTGCTCAGACCAGTCTTTCTCAACTACAGCCTCCATCTTCTAAGTCTCAATTTAACACTCTAACCACCACACTGTCCTGGCTATTGGGCTTGGCCTGACAATCACAGGTAACTTTATGGCCCTTTTCGCACGGGCCTTGTCGCGCGACAGCCCCGTGAGCCTCGCGGGAGTGGGAGCGTCGCTCTGCACGACGCACTCCCACTTCCGCTGGGCTCACGGGGCTGAAGTGGCGCGATCGCGGGTTTTTTGATTTTCGCAAAGTGAAAATCACCCACGCTCGCGCAACACTCCCAGCGCCCGCGCGCACTTACCTCCTGTGCGGAACGTTGGGGAGGCGGCCGGGTCGCGCTTCCTTCCCTCCGCCCCTGCGGAAGGAAGGGGCGGGGCGGGGCACTAGCGCGACGGACGTGACAGTCTCCTGCTTCGCGCGCACGCGGGGGGGCGGACGCGACAGGCTTCTTTCTCACGCGCACGGGGGGGGCGGACGCGACAGGCTCCTGATTCGCCCGGGGGGGAGGGCAGCTCGCGCGACGCTGTCGCTTCCCCCCTCGTTCCTTTGCCTGCGGAAGGAAGGAGGGGGAAGCGGCAGCCTCCCGGAGAGGGCTTCTTGCGCGAGCCGCCCTCCCCCGCTCGCGCTAGAAGCCTTAATGCGAAAAGGGCCTATGTCTCCTATCAGCCGTTGGCCCCTGCTCTTGGCTGCTTCTTTGATACCTTCTTTCTAGGAAAAAAAAATTAAACTCTAATTCCTCAAATCCCCCAGTTAGCATGATCATTGGATACACTCTTCAGGCTGGAAGATTCTGAGTTGTAGCAAAGAAAAAATGGTTTTTCCAAGGTCTGACCTCTTTTTTCTTGTAGCAACCAGATTAGCAGGATGCCACTAAGAATCTTTTCATCTGACATCCGGTAAATAGGAGCAAATTGAAAGTTTGCTTTAAGAGGCTGCCTGAGTGAGGCACAATCTACTTGTATGTTAGTTCCTTGCTTCACTTTACCTTGCTTTGTTGTTCTCTGGGTGTCATCCCAGCAGTGGCTCTGCCAGGATGAGAGCGAGTCCCCAAGTCTGGTTGCCTGCAGAAGGGAGCACGAGGGATACACCTCTTCCGTCCGCACTGCAGCCAGCCTTCTTCCCATGCTGCAGTGGGGAAGGAAGTGTGTGATCGTGCTTCCAGCCCTTCTGCATGGCCAGCTGCGATGAAAGCATTGCATGATTGGGGGTCACTGATGGATTTTTTCCATCAATGATATGCCCCACAATCACACTGGCTGGCGATGCAAGAAGGGCAGGACTGCGAGAACATCATGCAGAAGTGTTGTCGCAGTCCAGCTTCTCTTGCGTCCCCATGCTGAGACGCTGATGTCCTGTGGAAAGGACCCCAGTCTTTAAGTGCTGATATTAACTATGAAAACCCCAAACAGTTTGAAAGTAGGTTACCTAAAGGATTTCCCATAGTTGTATAATCTTGTCTGCATTTTTAGACGTTCTGCTCATATGTCTACCAATAAGATCAATTAGGCTGGCAAATACAAGAGACACCATCTGTTCAGTGGTAGCCCCACAGCTATGAAACTCCCTGCTACTTACCTTACACCTCTCTCCTTTGGTACAAAGATGTTTAAGGAAGCATTAAAGACCTCTCTCCTTACAGCTGCCTTTCACAAAGTCTGCAAAATGATTTGTCCAAAGCAGCTTTGTTTAACACAGTACGGCTTTCTGATATGTCTGTGCATCTATTATACCGGTGGTATTTCTTTTGGCACAAACTACATTGAAAAGCAGCTTTTGGAGAAGTGGCTAACTTTACCTTGAAATAAAGAAATTATTAGTTACTTCAGAACTACAGATCACAGGGAAGGATGGGCTGGCGAAATTCATAGCCAGAGAAACTGATTGCATTTCTGTCTCTTGCTTCCAGGCTGGAGCTGTCAGGAAGCTCTTTGTCTTTGGACAAATCACTCTGTTTTTGATATGCCTGTGACTCAGTGTCTGGATAGGCACCATTGTCTTTTGTTTTAACGTAAGTACTTGGAAAGTATGTGAGGCTTTGTACGTCCAGATCAGACTGAAGTTTCAAGGAATCAAGGGGAACATCAATTCTGCACAGAGATGGCCACCTTGTCTGTCCATTTTTGTTATTGGTTTTACTTGTCAGTTCCCAGGAAACTGTCCCCAGGTCATAAAGTGGAAGTCCTGCTCTTACAGGAGGTGGATATTCAGAAGATTCCAAGAGTTCCTGGGAAGTTCTATAGCTCCATTTTATTGGATCTCTTGTCAGCTGTCCTGAGGAGAAGGAGTCTGCAACAGCAATTGACAGCAGGGAACAGGCTTCATTGCTTATGCTGCCTGGACAGAAACCATTGGCACAGTAGATCCAAGGACTGTGTCCACCTGCATCCACCTGGATTGGGGATCCTTCTTGCTCTGTCAGCATATTGTTGTTAGAGGGCAATACTACCAGTATTGAAGTGATGGAACAATTGTCCAGATGAAGGGCAGATGTCAGATCAGATGCATCCATATTCAGAAATGTCTGCAGACAATGAGCAATCATCAGTTCAATGCAAAGACCCTCCCCCCGCAAAACAAACCACAATACTTTTCATAGAAGTTTTCTTCTGCTGATGCATATTCACAGAAAGAATTGAAACTGATGTGAACCCGTTGTGTGAGCATCCCACTAGTGTCTTTAGAATCCCATACCCTGCAGTTTTGCCTATTCAAGGGATCAGATTGGATCAGGACATTTTGTTGCCTGAAGCAATGAATGAGAGAAATAAAATATATTTAAGTTTCTGCAGTATTACTAACATATATGTAATAGCTTATAACACATTTTAAATATATTAACACACATATATTTTGGTATATTTTATATTTGAGCTTTCGTAATACAATAAAGTCTATGAGGCATATTTTTAGAACTGGCAGCTGAAGGAAGGCCGTAAATTGTCTGGAGCAAAAGAACCAGACAGATAGAGATAAGGTATTCAATAGTGGGGTGTATGTACTCCTCTTTTGGGAGGCACCCGCTTCTGCAGACTGAAGGTCAACAGAGCTGTAAGGAGTAAACTAAGTTGATAAAGAAAGACAAAACAGAAAGTTGGCATTGTTTAGTAAAGGGGCAGCTGTAACTTTTGGGTTCTGTCCAAGGGGAGGGAAAACAAGAGGATAAAATGTGAACTGTTCCATGATGGGGGTGTCTTCTCTCTTGGAGGACACCCGACTTTGCAGAGACTTTTTTTCTAAATAAACATCTGATGCTTCAGCAGATCTTGTGTTAAATTGTTTTATGAGTCTTATTAGCTATTTCTGGCAATGAACAAGATGCCTCTCTTCTTCCTCACCATTACATGTGCAGAAGCCAACTGGAGCAGCTGTTGAATCTTTCTTCAGTATCGGGGATGAAAGAGTATTCTCTACAACAGCAGTTCTCAGACCTTGGTCTCACAAATGCTTTGGATATCAACTTCCAGAATTCTGTTCCAGCACAACCCAATGGTCAGGGATTCTGGAGGTTAAAGTCCAAAAACTCTAGAGGAAGAAAGGTTGAGAAATATTGCTCTCCAACATGAGAATGAGGCAAGCTAGCTTAGGGAGGCATATGGCAAGTTATGCTAGCACAGAGCAATCTGTTTCAAAACATTACTGCCATCTTTCAGCAAGAGCCCTCTAGGGAGACAATCTCCTTCTGTCACTGGTAGTGCCGGCCCTCCACACACGCATGACATATGGCTGCCAACCAGGGTAAAATAATCCCAGGTAGTTCATCAAATAGGGTAGAACAACAACAGTCACAGTTCCACTCACCAGTGATTTCGGGAAGTCCATTCCTGAAACGTTTGGGTAGAGGTAGTGCTTAAGGAAAGTCCCTCCAACCACACCCAGCAGTATGAACACAAACAGAATGAATGGTGCTATAACAAAGGGGGTCCAGTAGTTACCTGGAAAATGGTCAAGAACAATAGATAGTAAATGGATGTGTGTGGAAGGGCAATCTTTCTTCAGTTAATTGCATTATATTCTGCTATTCATAATTGCAGACTTTTGTTTTATGCATCTTTATATAATAAGGTATATTGTTTTATCAGGAGTAGGAAATCTGTGGGCTTCCAAGTATTGCTGGACTCCAGTTCCTATCAGCCTTAACCTACGTGGCCAATAGTCAGCAATTATGAGAGTTGTAGCCTAGTAACATATGGAGAAGCCAAAGGTTCATCATTCCTGCTTTGTGTATATATGTGCCCTCTAGTCACCTCTTGACTTAGGGCAACTTCATGAATTTCATAGGGTTTTTTTAGGCAAGGAAGACTCAGAGGTGGTTTAGCTAGTTTCTTCTTCTGCAATGTAGCCTACAGCACCTGGTATTCCTTGGCAGTCTCTCATACAAGCACTAAGCAGGGGTGATCCTGCTTAGGAAGATTAGGTGGAATCGGGTCCTTCAATGTATTTAGGCCTCATTCCTGTTTTATTTGACTTCAAAGTGTGTAAAACCAGCCCTGCACATTGCTCGTTCTGCTCACTTTTTACCCCCAAAGTTTTGCCCTGATAGTACCGCAGCCCTACAAAACAACAAAATAATAGCGGACAGAGCCCATCTTGGATTTGAGGGGCAAACCAACACCAGTTGAAGACTGATTTTGCCAGCAGTGGAGGTCTACTGCCAATCTGGCCCTCAGTTCCCATAATGGGAAGTAAGACAAGCAATGTGATGTTAGAGTGTTCAATGGGGGCTTTGGGAGAACCAAGTTCAAGTGCCACCTGAGCCATTAAATTCAATGGGGGCTGGTCTCTCTCAGTGTGATCTGTCTTAAATGGAGGGGAGGGGAGCCCTCTATACTCCCTTGAGCTTGCTGGAGGACAGGCAGTATATAAGTATAATTAGACAACAATAAAACAAACAATTCCATATACTAAAACCAAGCAACAGCACTAATGAATCCCATTTCTCTTACCTGCTGTTCGCCTGGGCATCTTGATGCACTTCACAGCCTCCTTTGCTGGCTGGCTGATCACTGTGGCTTTGATGCAGTAGTTTGCATCTGGTTTCATATTCTCAAATGTGTGGTTCATTTTGCTGAGTTTGCCACTTACCTTAAGGAGATAAAGGATTAGATGTTAATATGGTCCTGTGCACTTAGAACCAGCAAGCAACAACAGGCCAACATGATAGAGAAAGAAGAGGTGGGGGTGGCATAACCTGATGCCAAGATACTCCGATCCACTTTCCATATCAGAGTCATCCGGCGAACCCAGAAATGGTAGACAACCTCATCCCAAAATGTTCATTTAGCCTGGGCCAGGGGAAACCCAGACCTATTCTGGACTGCTCTAACATTCTGGATTTCAAACTTCAAACCAGAGCCATAGAAACACTGTCAAAACAATAGCAAGTGACAAAAGGTGGATTTAGTACTGTTGTTGTTGTGTGCCTTCAAGTTGTTTCTGACTTGTGGCGACCCTAAGGTGAACTTATCACGGGGTTTTCTGGGGCTGAGAGTGTTTGACAGACCTAAGGTGGGTTTTCATGACCAAGCAGGGAAAATTCATTATTTTGCCCACCCACCCACCTCCCACAGCCACATTTCTGGCCATATGATCAGGCAGAGTGAGACAGTCCCTTCATACTACTTATAATTAAAGTTCTTTTCTTGGAATAAGACCATTAATACAAAAGGGGCTTGTTGCTGAGCAAACATGTATAAGATTATGCAGCTCAACTGTGCAGTTTTCTTTAAGGAAGGAAAAGTCTGCAAAAACAAGAGCAACCAAAAACATTCCAGTCATTTGTGCCACTTAAACAAGTGTTTATATCAATATTTTCTTGGCACATATTTGCACTTACACAAAAAATATTTAAGCAAAGAATTCACAAAAGGCACTTCAGGCAGCAGAATCCAGGAACCCTGGAGGATTCTGACCGTTGCCTTTTTACACAGTCATCAATCTAGCTAAGGTCCCTGAAAGCAATTATTTAACATTTGTAGGAAAAGTGGGCAGCTACTAAGGACTGCTGGAGGACACATCATCTGAACTTTGGCAGGTCCAACTTGTCCCTTTTTTCAAAAGGCAAAGTAAACAGAAAGGCTATGCCCACTTCTTAAAAAAAATTGTTGAGTGCAGATATGCTGCTGCAACCCCAAACTGAAATTCTATCTTTCTGCACCATTCTCCCAGTGCCAATGTTGCCAAAAGTGCGAGAGGGACAAGAAAGAAAGAAAGAAAGAAAGAAAGAAAGAAAGAAAGAAAGAAAGAAAGAAAGAAAGAAAGAAAGAAGGAAAGAAAGGAAGCAAGGAAGGAAGAAAGAAAGAAAGAAAGAAAGAAAGAAAGAAAGAAAGAAAGAAAGAAAGAAAGAAAGGAAGGAAGGAAGGAAGGAAGGAAGGAAGAAAGAAAGAAAGAAAGAAAGAAAGAAAGAAAGAAAGAAAGAAAGAAAGAAAGAAAGAAAGAAGGAAGGAAGGAAGGAAGGAAGGAAGAAAGGAAGGAAGAAAGAAAGGAAGAAAGGAAGAAAGGAAGAAAGAAAGAAAGAAAGAAAGAAAGAAAGAAAGAAAGAAAGAAAGAAAGAAAGGGGAAGAGGAAGAGGAAGAGGAAAAGGAAAAGGAACCCATCAACAGCTTCCAGCTAGACAGAGGTCAACAAAAGGGAGCGCTGGGCTTCGCTCCCATAAAAAAGACTTTGCAAAAAGGAGCTTGTTTGTCAGAGGTTTTGTTAACTGAGGCATGTCTACATTTACTATTAGGGGAATGAGTGGAGGAGAAGAATTCCAGCCCCCTTTTTTTCTGCTTGAAGGCACAAAGAGTATACTTATTCCATCCATGCATAAACACACACAGAGATATCAATCACTCAGAAAAGCCTCCAGGCTCCTGTGACACCTTCAGCAATCACCACTGTTGGCTGACCGCTACAGTGCCACCTTAACTGGTCGCTTTCCAAGAAAATATAAAAAGCAGCACGCACATGCACGCAGGCGCAAGCGCACACACACACACACACACCTTCTTTTCAACAAGTACCTTGGCGGGCTGGGGATGAACACACTCAGTTTCAACCACAACAGCAGAGGTTGCTAGGCTGCCCAAACCTGCAACCCCAGTTCCCACTCCGCTCCAAACAGCACTCATGGCCAGTCAAGCTTGAAAACAATACCTTTTCTGTCTCTCAGTCTCTGTCAGGCACCACCACAGCAGTGGGATGGTCTGAGCTCTCTGCTGTTTCACTGCTCCTAGGGTCTGTGCTGCCTGCTGCTGGTGTTCATTTTTGCTGTCGCCACTTTGGCATCTTGCACAAAGGTGCCCTCCTAACCCTTTGGCCTGTTTGCAATACCCTTTGTCTACCTTCTCGCCAGATGAGGAGGGAGGAGAGGAGGGAAATGGCAGGTGCTTACCCCTGCTAAGCTGCTTTATCATCCACTCAAATTGTATCAGAACAGTGGTACTACATTTTGCTCCATCTCAACTTCTACAAGGGCTAGAAGCCACATGCGTATATATGTATACGTATATATAAAATGAAAGCTTACAATTCAGGCCAACTAATGATGGAAATAGACACTAGGGACATTCCTAGATTCCAGGTAAACTCCATGGCTAATATGATAAGATGTAATGCTAGGTGGAGAAATTCTGGGAGCTATAGTCCAAAAAGGTACATTTTATAAGTTCTGAAACAAGAAAAAAAGATCTCTCTTTCACCAGCTTGTGCAGACAAGTATGCTTTTATGCATTCTTACTTTTTTGGGATTGTCATCACCTTCTTCATTCAGAATGATGAGGACTTCCAGAACTGACACAATGACTCTTTTGTCACTATCTTTCAGTGGTGTTTGGGGCAAAGAGACGGACACCGTTAGATCCTGGTCTGCTACAGCCAGAAACAGATTAAGGGGGCCAACAACACCTGTGACAAAGGAAGAGAAGAAGAGGCACAGAAGTTCAGTGTCAATTATCCTGGTAGATTTATACCCTGTGGCTTGAAGAGCAACAAAGGCTTTTTATCATATTACTGTGTTCAATAGCTCATCAGTGCAGAATGTCTTTGTTGTTGCTGTTCTGCGCCTTCAAGTCATTCCAACTTAAGGTGATCCCGAGGCAAGCATATCATGGGATTTTCTTGGCCAAAATTGTTCAGAGGCTGCTTGCTTTTGCCTCATCTGAGGCTGAGAGAGTGTGACTTGTCCAAGGTCACCCAATGGGTTTCCATGATTGAGCAAGGATTCAAACCCTGGTTTCTAGAGTCATGGGCCCTTTTCGCATGTGACTTTGAATGGGAAATGGCCACGAGAGCAACACGGAATTGTGAGGGTGGTTTCGCATGAAGTTCTCACGATCATGCGTTGCTCTTGTAGCAATCCTGCAGCAATCACGCAATATATCATTTTTGGGTTTTCCCCGAAAATGATGTGTGATTGCGCATTCCTCATGCGTCCCTCCCGCACTTGCCTTGTGTGCGGAATGTCAGGAAGCATGATGGCTGTGCTTCCTCCCCCAGTGCAGCCTGGGGAAGTACCTGGCTGTGCTGTGGAAGGAAGAGCAGAGCTATCGTGCTTCCTTCCATCCAGCACAGAGCTCCTCCTTCCTGGAGGAGGCTTTCTGTTCAATCCCTGCACGACGCCAGCAGCACCAGGTAAGGTGCGAAAAGGGCCACAGTCAAGCACTCAAACCACTATACCACACTAGTCTTTATTACCATCCAACTAATGCTTCTTACAGTAAAAACTCTTGTTTGTTATTTTTGCTTTACTTGTGAGTGAGCATATTTAGGGCTTTTTCTGTAGCAGCACTTCGACTGTGAATCTTCATCCTTCGGAAAGTCAGGTTGGTTCTATCCTTGTTAAGCCTCTAGTTGACAGTAAAATGGCATTACAGGAAGCCCCTGCCTTTTGATGTCCTGTTATCTGATGACTTGCTCTTTTGACACCTCCAAATTAAGGACAAATTCCATTAATTTGAGAGGGGTTCCACTCTTTCATTAGATTTTTTCCCCCTTGCCTAAAGACGCTCACTTGGAACCACTTGCATGCGTGTGCTGCTTGCAAAGTGAGCTAAAAGTGGAAAAGGGCCTTATGCCAATGGAGAGACTTTGCAAGCACTATGTGTGCAGTTGATCCCAAGTGAGCTTCCGTAAATCCTTCATGCTCCCTACAGTATAGTCCATGGGTTTTCCTTTTCAACCAGTTCCATTTTCTGATAGTGCTTCAGTTACTAACCTGTTAGATAAATGGGGACAGCCTGTATTCTGGATTACCTTTGGTTTTTACATTTTATTTTTTAATTCTTTTAAATCTCTTTTTAAAGGATGGTTTAAAAGTTGCACTATACATCACTTTAGGAGCCCTGGTGGGCAGAAAAACCATTAACAAATACATTTCATAAGTAAAAGAATACTTTCACGTATTGCTATTCCCCTCAAACCCTACTGGATATTTATTATTCTGTAATGAAAATATTCTTATGCTACCTTTCCAGGCATACCAAGCTGGTACCTGACAATCCCACATCCATCTACCAATCCACATAAGTGATGATAATGATGACCATGGTAATTGGTCTCTGAATGAGACCCATGCGTCTGACAAAGGGAGCTACAGTTCACAATTGCTTATGCCAAATAAAAGGGTATCAATCACTACATTTCTTTGTTGTTTTTGCTGCAACTTAGTAATATGACCAACACTTTTGAAACTGATGGATTTGGTAACCCAAAATATTCTCCTCTCCCTTTTAGCTGTGTAAATTCTTCTGAAAGCTACACCGTACATAATATTAAATGGGCTTTTGACTTAAAATGTCTGTTAATTTTTTTTTAAGCCACCAAAATAGCTCAATTAGGGATAGGACTAGAAGAGGCAGTAATGTAGAGACTCAATCTTTTCTCTCCTGTTAGTTCTGGCATAATTCATGCTATTTTCACCTTATTAAGAGAAGAAATCAGAAAGCATGTATGGTAAAACCATACCTGTATACACCCAAAGAATTGCATATTTCCTCCCTACCCCTCATCACTGTTAGTTTAACAGAATATGTTTGGTATACCATTCTCAGAAAAAAAAATCCCTCAAAAATATTCCAGCAGCTGGGAGGTACAAGTTCTACCTTGCAGGCGATGAGGTGAGGATTATGAGCCTGTTCTCAATTACTGCAGCTTTTGGTATTAATTATCCTGATACATTTGCTTTTTGAAGGTTAGTAAAGTCTTATTTCATAGATTAAAACTGGTTGTTAAATGAGGAAGCAATGTTACGGTACAGTCCTTTAAAAATGGTTAAGGGATGGTGCAATTATGTTGTATTGTCCTATACATGTGATAGTGTTGCCACAGGGAAAACTAGAGATAGTTCCCCAATAATATATTTTAAGTGTTTTTATGATTTAATATTTGTTTAATGTTTTTAATGTTTTCAATGCATTTAATGTTCTTAAAGTATATTTATTGTTGGAAGCCGTATTGGGTCCTAATTTTGGGAGAAAGGCAGCTTAAAAATACAATTAACTAACTAACTAAATAAATACAATCTTAGACTTACCTTAACTATATGTATCTCTACATTGAAACTTTGCAACACCTAGTAACATATACATTTTATATATCTTAACATTGTTGCTATAGCTGTCCTCAGGCTGCTCCAGCAAGGTATCTATCCCCACTCCGGGGTATGCATTTCTACAAGGGCAGATAGCTAGTCTAAATAGCTTCACCCTTGTAGAAGAATGCATAGAAACCTTAGAGTAACCAAAAAAAAAAACAACCCCTAATCAATTCTATAAACAAACCATTTCCTAGGTCATTTTAATCACAGAACTATTACACATTAGCTCTGCAAAAAAATTTTCAATACATTAAGATAGTGTCCATAAGTTTAATATTAGCCAAAATTTAGTTCATCCTCCCTGATACGGGCTGGCCCATTGTCCTAGTTCTGTTCAATGGTCCACAAAGATAGTCTCTGCTTTCTTTCTAAATCGTTCTTCCCAGAACATCCTTGCAGCCGTCATCGAATGTGATCCCTTTTGTTTCCCTCTCCAACCTGTGCTCTGGATGTTCAAAATATAGTTCTCTTCCACATTCTTTTCTTCTTTCTGAAACTCTCCCTCAGTTGTGTAAGAATGTGGGGGCAAGGGGGGGCGATTCGCCCTGGGTGGCAATGTTTCTGGGGCATCCCAGGCTGTAGCCACGCCCCTGTGCACCTTGGCCACGCCCCCGCACACAGTGGCCACGCCCCTCGTGCCATAGCCACTGCCCCCCTCCAAGCTCCACCACTGCTCTCCCTGATGACATTATGTAGAAGAGAGCATTTCAGAAGATGTTCATAACCAGGTAACAAGCAACATCTCCTGAATTTCCCTTTTCTACACAAAACGGCCCCTCCCGAAACTGCAAACCCCAGGATTCCATAGGATGTTGAAAGTGGAATCATAGCGCTATAAAAGTCTAGTGCGGAAATGGCTAAAGTCTCCCCACCTTTCCAGACAGGTTGATGTGTACAAGAGAGAGGGCCACCTTGGTGGCTGCTCCCTGACGTTGGAATCCCACTCCAATAGTCTAGCCCAGCATTATTGTTTTACAACCATTTCCCTGTGCAAACCTGTAAGCCCATGCCCACAAGGACCTGTCATACATATTCTCCAGCTGCTGATATTCATTTCAGGGGCATATTGGAGGTAATATATGGCCATCCTTACCTTATGGTGACTCCATGAATTTCATTGGGGTTTCTTAGGCAAGGAATATTCAGAGGTGGCTTTGCCAGTTCTTTCCTCTGAAATACAGCCTACAATACCATGTATTCATTGGCAGTCTCTTGTTCAAATAGTAACCAGGGCTGATTCTAGTTAGCTTCCAAGATGAGACAGGATCTGAGACAGGTTTTTAAGCTAACTTTAGGTTATACTGGCAGCAAATGCCGTTATTTAACTATGTGCTGCCATGAAGACACACTTTCTTTTGTCCATCCTGAATCTCCCACCACTCAACTTAATTGAAGGACCTTTGGTTCTATAGTACTTTTTTATTTGGATATCCCACCTTTAATACAACACACATGGCTCTCTTCCTTCCCGTTTTGTTTTTCCAGCATCACAGTGATGTAGGTAGATCAGGGCGAAGAGAAAATGACTGGGGAACACCACCCAACAACTCTTTAATGGCCCAGCAAGGAACAGAATTTGAATCTCCCAAGTCCTGGACCAGCACTAAGCACTGAACAATGCTGGCTTGTTCAAATCTCTTCCAAATCTCCATATCCACCTTTTCCACAGAAAGCATCATGTTATACGCCTGGCTCATCCTGCCCAAATCTCTTCCAAATCTCCAAATCCCTTCCAAATCTCCATATCCACCTTTTCCACAGAAAGCATCATGTTATACACCTGGCCCATCCTGGCCCCCGTTCAAGAGTTTGCATTTCTTCCCCCTCTTGAATTAAGGAAAAATATTTACTTACTGTCTTTGTATAACTGCAGTTCTTTTGAAGTAGCCCATTCAGACAACTGGGACCCATCTTTGACTCGCACCCTGGCTTGATAAATGTTGAATAAACTGTTGGTAAGTTTTGAGATGTGAAGCTGGCACCTGTGGGCCTGATTCACGTTGTTTTCTCCACATGATGCCTCTCTGATCCACTCAAGAAAAGATCTGTTACTTGGAAACAGAAGATACAACCGGTGATGAAGCCTTCTATTTGAGTGACTCCTTAATAATCCCATACATATGAAGAAGCTTCTGTTGTCAGGATGTCCTGAAAACAAGATTATGCTTCAGCAGAGTTAGAATTAAAAGAGTTGTAGGAGCTGTGGTTGAAAAGTAACCTTTCCATCTGCTGCTTTTAGAAGGACTGTCGTCAGAGTGGGCCCAGCGGATGCACTTTGCCAACCTTGGAGCACTAATTCATCTTTATTTGAAAAGTTTACAGTGTTAAAAATAGAGAGATTATTTTGGGAACTGGAATTTTTCTGGTATGCATACTTGCATGCATGTATAAGTGAAAAAATGCGGCTGGTGTCTCTTTACAAGCATAACTGCTCAAAATTACACCTGCCAGGTCCAGTCATCAAAACATACAATTTTTTATAAAAAAATTAAACAAAATATCCTTACAAAAATAAAAAGCTCTCCTGCTCTCACATTAAAAGCCTGCTTGACCAAGAACATTTTTACCTGCTGACTACAACTCAGGCAATATCGGAGCTCCTGAGGCAGAAGATCTCACAAAAGTCTGCTCTTTTTCTTGCAGTAAAAATACATTTATAACACATGGAATAAGCCACATTTTTCTGTCCTTTCATGAAGCACAAAATGGCTCTCTCACTGTGCTCGGCAATAGTGCCAGCTCTGCCAGGCTATGACAAATAAAGCAGGAGTGGGGAACCTGTGGTCTCTCAGCTCCATGGCCCATGAGCCTCAGCCAAGGTGGCCAGTGGTCATGATGAATAATGATGGTTGGAACTCAACAACTGTTGGAATCTGTAGGTTCCTCACATTCCAGAATAAAAGAGAGGAGCGCCAACATACCCATTACTTCTCTCAACCTCGTACTGAGTATTGTTGTGGGAGTCCGGAGCTGGGTTCCATGTCAAGAAAGCGTAAAAGTTTTCCGAAGTTAATGTTACATTCTGTGGTGGAAGAAGACATGTTCCTTAAATAATGAAGAAGAAAAGAAACCATATTGAGAACCAAGGAACCAATTTCTTTTTTTTTAATAAGTAATTTTTATTAAAATTTTAAATGAAAAAGAATAAAAAAACCCTCCCTGCTTCCAGATATCAATTTTCCCAGTTGAGTCTGAGTTTAATATTCCATTCCGTATAGACATTCCATTCCATACATTATCTCTGTTTTACAACAATCATAAACGATTACTTTTAACTTATATTTATTTACATTTTATCTTTTACCGCCTCATTTTGTCTTTCACCTTTCTCACAATCTTTCTTTCTTTTCCCCTATCTTATTCTTTTATCCAGTTCAGTACCTCTCGCCATTCTCTTTCAAAGCCCTGGATTGGCTTGTTTTTGAGTGAAAAAGTTAACTTTTCTGTTGCTACCATATCCAGGACTTTGAATTTCCATTCTCTTATATCAATATATTTTCTTTCTTTCCAATGTTGAGCATAAGTCAGTCTTGCCGCAGTTATTATATATAACAATGTCTCTTGATGAGATCTTATTTCTCTTTGTTGCCCTAACATATTCAACAAATAGAATTCTGGCTTCATTCCAAAGTTAAAACCATACGATCTTTGAATTTCATCATGCATTTCTTTCCAAAACTTTTTTGCTATTTTACAGGTCCACCACATATGGAAAAAAGATCCCTCTTTCTCATCACATTTCCAACATTTTCCATTCTCATTTCTTGTTATTTGTTTCAGTTTTACAGGTGTCATGTACCATCTATATAACATTTTACAAAAATGTTCTCTTAAATTCAAACTTGGTTTTACATTTTACATTTGTCTTCCATGCTCTCAACCCATGTATCCAACTCAGTTGGATGGAGGAACTGATTTCATTGTCCAGAAAGGCTCAGTTCCTCATGAGTGTCTGCTTAGAAGTCAGCAGATACAGAATTGTTACAGTTAATATTGCTAGGTTTTCCAAACAGCAATAAGAGACAGTCAAAATGCATCACATGCAGGGTTGACAATCAGGAAGAAGGTATTAACAAGTTTGTCTTGCACCTAAATATCGTATGAAAGTATTGATTTCAGTTCAATGTTTGTCTATAAAATCAACATATTGTCCCTGTTCATAATGATAAGATGTCTTTATGGAAGGCCGACATCTCCAAAACATGGGATTTTTGACATCTTGTTTTGTTTATGTGAAAGGAAAAGCTTGCCAACCTTCAGATAGGACACTTCTCTTATAAAAAGGGGCACATGCTAGTCTGATAAGGGACAATCTTTCCAACCTTCAACTAAGGGACATCTGTTATAATAAGAGAAACTTGGCAGCCCTAAAGGCATATGACTTTCCATCATTTTAAAGATTTATTTATTTAATTTGTGTGCTATCTTTCTTCCAGAGTGGGGACCCAAGGCAGCTTCCAGAAAGAGTAAAAAAAAAAAATGAACAATGGAATTTGAAAAACAACTAAAATCCCTACATAAAACAATACAAAATCATTTAAAAGATGCACAAAAGTTTTTAAAAAGATAAAGTATCCCAGTAAAAAGCATCCCTGCTTAAATGTTAAAAACTTGCTTAAACAGCTGTCCTGACTTTGCTGTTGGTCAGCACGAACGGGTTTATCAATGTGGCTATTACTTTACTGATGATAAGAACTGAAGATGGCCATTTCTGCACTAGATTGTTCGGAAGGGGCCGGCTGGTCCCTCCCGAAACTGCAAACCCCAGAATTCCATAGGATGTTGAAAGTGGAATCATAGCGCTATAACAGGCTAGTGCAGAAATGTCCGATGTTGCACCTAGTGTTGTAATGCTACTAGGACTTCAATGGTCAGAATGTCAGGACCTTACGATTGCCAAGAAGATGACATAATTTGCTAACTCCTTGGGCTTCCCTGTGTCTTCTGAGCAAAGTTGCAATCATCACATTGCTGGGGAAAGGTTGGGGGTGCAGCAACTATACACTGCTGTGGGTTGCCCTTTAGCCAATTGTATGAGAACTGATGTAAATAACTGAATAAATCATGCAGTTATTTCATAACTGAAATAACAACAACAACAGCCATCATTACCGTTACTGCTATCCAGCTTATAGACCTGTTGCAATTATATGGAGAAATAAAACTCGTAAGACCCCATAAGACCTGATAGGGAGCAAGAAAACTGTTTGCAGTTTCTGTGTACATGCATTGCTTAAAAAGCCTAACAGCAAGATGGAAAGAGAAAGTAACATTCAAAAAGACGAAGAACTGGCAAATAAAATGCAATATAACATGGACCAAGATACCCAGATTCCCTCAACAAACCTTTAACATTTGTCCTGTTTTTCTTTGCTCATAATGCAATATTAATATTCTACAAGTATGCCCAGGTCTGATAGCCAGTAACAATTTTTTCTGTGTCTGAAGCAAAATAATGATCTTTATCTAATTAGTGAATTTCCATATCGTTGTTGAGGTAGTAGTGCCATCTTACCTGGGGCTTTGAAACAGAAATGTTCAACAGAAATGTTCCAATGGAGCAAGGCTGGCTTTCCAGATTTTAAAATGAATTAAGTAATATATAGTAGAGCAGAAAAGATTTTCCTCAATCATTAAAACAAAGAGTCCAAAACTACCTGATAGCATATTTACATCTATTTTTCCCTTTGTATCTTCCCTGTCCCCGATCTGTTTATCTTTTAGCAGGTTTTGCTTGTAACTATTAAGTCAACAAGCAGAAAATTGGTGCGGGGTGGGGGGAGCTTTTTGGAATGCAGTCCCCAGAATCCCCCTGCCAAATTGGCCATAGTGGCCACAGCTATGGGATTTTAAGATGTGCGATCCAAAAAAGCAACTTTTCCAAGCTGTGTTCCACAGTGACAACATGGATATATATATGTTCTAATAATAGGATCTTCCATCCATCTTCCTATAAAAAACATTTAGACTTATCTTAACCCCAGAAGTATGAAGCTTTTTTTTTTGTCCTTTTCCCTCCCTCAAACTACAGAAGGAAGCATTCTTCCTAGGTGCCAGTGACCTGAAAGATAAGGGATAACTCTCCCAAGACTTAGCGACACTTCCTCTGGCAAAGTGATAAATCAGAAACTTGCCTTGCTGAAAGGAAAGCTCAAGGAGGAGCGAAAGAGCAATCCATGTGGTAACAGCCATGGGTCTTCGTCAAGGGCCCCAGGTTTACTCTCATCTATCTTCGGGGCCCATGTTGCAACCGAAGAGTTGAAAGAAGGAAGAAACAAAGAGGATTCTCAAGGTAACCCCACCTTACAGGATTCTTACTGTACGCTCTTTCCAGGAAGTAGAGGATTAGTTAATGCATTCTTTACCAGTGAAATTGAAGGTGGAGCAGTAAGACCGCTCTGTTGTGGTTGTGTTCACTTCAAGGTTGTGGAATGTCAGCTGGCAGACACTAAGTTCACTACATTCACTACGGCAGAACATCACCGTGAGCCAGGTGACTCCAACACTCAACACTCAAATTTAAGTCTTTGCTCTATAATTCTGGCTTAAGGTTAATATTTTTAAAATTGGGCACAGGTTTACTTCTATACCTATCTCAGGGTGGTTACACAAGCTCTTGGTCAAAGCTTGTCCCCCAAAAAGCTGCTTCAGTTGGTCTTTCATCATCTCATAGCCCACCTGGGCTATGACACTGCTCTCAAATCGGTAAAACAAAGACTGTAGGATATTGCCCTCTGTGACCTCCAGGCTTGTTCCTACTTATCCGACTCCCTGAGCTCATTGAGTATAAAATATGCTTGGCCTTTTCACCTAAGTATTTTAAAAATTTGACTGTCATTAATTATTGCAGACTTTTTACAAAGGCTAGATGTAATGTTTTTCCATCCGAGGTGTTCCAAGGTAGATTTGATGGTGTCCCTTGAACTGCAAGGCTATGTCCCTGCAGCAATGAGGAAACAGAACCCACGAAGCACATTCTTTTGCCCTGTGAATTCTACAAGCAGGTTTGACAGCATATAATTAATTCATTATTGGCAAATCTACCAGGATGATTGGTCCAGCTTTATGTCAAATTTCTATTAGAAGACAAGAATCTCAGTGCAACCTTGGTCATTGTTTGGGGCAGTCAGGATTAGAGAACAGTGAACTTTTGTACTAAAGGAAAATACCTCAAATAAATTATGCCCATATGATTTGATCCAATTGCCCTTTGTTTTTAATTTATCTTTCATGTTGTTTATTCAGACTTGTTGGGTCTATGGACTGTAATAAAAAACTGAACTGAACTGTTTGGACTGTTGAACAGAACTTCTTTCTCAAAAGGTTGCAGAGAAGTGGTAGGCTGTCATACTGGGGCTGATAGTAACGTGATGAGGGTTTTTAAAAAAATAAATAAATCTGGATTTAATCTCAGATCTTTTGATAGTACTATTTGCGATTGCTTTGGTAATACTGTTATGTGCCTTTGTTTTTGACTTATAGCAACCCTCAGGCAAACCTATCACTGGGTTTTCTTTACAAGATTTGTTCAGAGGGGGTTTGCCTTTGCCTTCCTCTGAGGCTGAGAGAGTGTGTCTTGCCCAAAGTCACCCAGTTGGTTTCCATGGCTGAGCAGGGATTCAAACCTGGGTCTCCAGAGTCCTAGTCCAACATTCAAACCACTACACTGTTCTGGTTCTTTTGGATCATATTGCTTATGATAAAAATAGTAAACTAGCCCTGCTGTTCCTGATGGCCACGTTACCCCAAAAAGTAGATGCCACAAGGGCCACTCTGCAATGCAAAAGTGGAGGATTAATTAGCTCAAAATTGGAGGCTTGCAAGTGGGAAGCAACTTAGTGAGACCTTTCTTACCGATGTTTCCGGGCTCAAGCAGGAAAAGAGACCAGCCAAAGACTAACTTTGAACTAAGAATATGTTGTATTGAAATGAATTCACTCATGCAAGCGATGGCTCAAGCACTCACTCACACAAGGCTAACTGAAGGTAAGGAACAAAAATGGGATACAGGACCTTGAGGGACTCAGGCAATATTTACCAGTCCGGAAAGAAGCAGAGGAAGCAGTGATGTGGCTTAGGTAGAAACCTAAGGACAGTTCTCGGTCAAGAGGTGGACGGACAGAGTGGTATTCAGATCTGCCAGAGGCTGCACTGGGCAGCTTGGAATCAGAGGTATTTGTACCTGAAAAATAGCCTGTGGCAGTGGAATATACATGCAGTTCTAGGTGCAGAACAATGGGACTTGCAGTGCATACAATGGTCTATCAACCCACTAATGTTCTGTGTGTTTGGGTGACAAAGGCATGATGGGTGTTGTAATAGCTGTCTATTGTGGCTGCTACAAGGAAAGAGGAAAGAGTCCAGGTGCACAGGGGGCAAATATAAGTCAATCAGTGTCCTGGTGGGCTTCTAGCTATTGTGTTCTCTGGGAAAACTCCAGCTTCTACTTAAGCTTATTATCCACAAGAACAGCATTTGTTTACCTGACAAATGACCTAGTTTTACCTGGAGGGTGTCTTGGGTTGACCTGCCTTTTTTTCTCACGTTCACAGGCAGAGTTTTCCCCCAGTTGTTTTCACCTTCTGGTCACATTTAGGTTTGATTTTGATATTACTGCCAATTAAAAGTGTATTGCCAATTAAATATGATGCCAATTAGATGTGGTGCCCATCCAAACCATACCAGTATCGGGCCCACATGCAGGGCCCTTACAGCCCTTCTGCTTATTCTGCTAAATGAGGCCTTGGACATGTGCCCCAAAGTCCTGGCATGACGGTGCCAAGAAGAGCCACGGACATCCTGGTTCAAACCCCCTACTTACTCGTGAATTCACCTTGCACCAGATATGCCCTGTGTGTGCGTATGCATATTGTCTTAAACTCAGATAGAATACAGACACAATTTTTCTTTTCTTTTTTAAATGCCCTTTTCTTGTTCCAGATGTGACAAAAAATGGATTATAGTCACTCAGCTTCTCTTCCATCAATTTGCTTATTTATTTTAAGGCTTCTTGTCCCACCCTTTCAAAATTTCCCTAGAGCAGATAACAATTGCAGCACGATAATACAAATATAGATAAAAATAAGCTTGTGAAAACAAATCAACAGTATCAAAACAGCATCGGAAGGTGAAGAAATAAGATTTATTTTTAATATGCCTGTGACAGTGAATCTTTTTTTTTTTAAATGTTTTCACAGAATACCCAAAAGGCAGCATGTCATGTGAACTTATTTGGCTAAAACAGTCTGCGTATCCTCTAATTTGATAGAGATGGTCTCAATTAATCCAGTTTCTCAGCTTCTTTTAAACTATTCCATCTTCTTTCTCTCGCCCCCCCACCGCCACTTTCCCCTTTCATCTTGGCTTACTTCAATAGCTGCAAACTGCATTCAAAGTGCAAAAATAGTCCACATTCAATCAACTCAGCAAGAGGGGAACACAGAGCTATCTCGCCCTTCCCTATAGACTCAGGCAAAAGCAAACTGTGGCAATGTGGATGTGTGTGCTTCTTCATTAATAACTTTTGGCATCCTGACTATATTCTGTTTGGCTACATGTCCTGTTTTTAATCTGTGAAATATTGGAGGGTGTGATTCTGGCCATTTCTGCACTACACTGTTATAGTGCTATTATTCCACATATGGAATCCTGGGATTTGCAGTTAAGGGAAAGGCACTTCGAATTCTCAGCCAGGGAGCTCTCTGGCCTCAGTAAACTACAAACCCCAGAATTCCACAGGAGGCTGAAAGTGGAATAATAGCCCTATAACGATGTAGTGCAGAAATGCCTCTGTAATCAGGTCCTTGCTTCTGAAATGCCCTCATCTGGAATGACAACCACCATTTTCTGCAGTCGGAGGTGGAACCAACATAGACCGGGCTCAACGCTAGCCCAGCCGCCTGATTCCTCTCCCCACTCACACCATCCCAGCATCTGGATAATGTGAGTAGAAAGGAATGTTCTTAGCTAGTTGCGTTAGGAGTTTTTGTTCTTTTAAAACTCTGGCTGAAATGATGTAGGTTTGATGTAACTTTGTAACTACTAAGTAATACCTGGAGGAAGTAGCCTCCGTGAATAGTATATCTTTTATCATTGTAATGCCTGTTTGGAATAAAACATCTTTCCTTAAAGATCTCCCTGCTCACTTTTTTTCTCCACATGCCTTTGCTGGTTACACCCACAGATAGAATTCCTCTCTTCCACAGAGGGTGGCAGAGGAAGGGGCTCTGAGTTGAGAGATTCTTTTCCCCAGTGGTTTCCTACTGAGTCACAAGAAAGGGGATTAAAATCAGTAGGTGGTAGCAGCAAGATTTCCAAGGGCAAGAGGGAATTCTCATCTATGCAAGGATAGGAATCAGCATTGAGTGGGAGAATATCCCCCTTTTCTCCCACAATTCCAGTGAACAGGATTCATTCTTTGCAAAGGGAACTCCTCTCCTCGAAGACACAAAGCATAACTATGATTCATTCTTAACAAAGGGAACTGCTCTATTTGAAGACATCCTCTGTTCAGAACTCTCTGCCAAGGGAAGTCAGGTTGGTCTCATCCTTTTTGTAACTTTCTCCACCAGAGTTTCTTATTCCATTGCATTCAGGCAGGCTTTTGGCAGTTGATTGGCTGCTGAACTATTGGTGGTGTACTTTTTCATTAGCATGCTTTTAATTAATTCTAAACTCTCTTGTGTTTTAATACTGTAATGTGTGTTTTGACATTATAAGCATTTATATTTATCTGTACTTGTTTTTAATTTGAATTGCCTTGAATCTCAGTTTTAGCAGAAAGGCAGGATGTTTAGCATATAAATGTGAGAAATAATTTCGGAGATGGGAAAATGCAACAATAAATCCCATTGTCCTTCACTATTGGTTATTTTGCCAAGGCCTCATGAGAACGGCAGTCCAACCCTACACACAATTATTTTTTTGGCCACCCAAGGCTATGGTTTGAGACGTTCTGTGCTCATAAACCTTTGGTCATCATCCAAATACCCTTTTCTGGGAATCATGTTCATCAGGCTAGGGAACATGTTGCTTTCCAGACGTCGTTGGACTGTAACGTCTATCAATCTTTGCCAGTATAGCCAACAGCGGAAGGATGATGGTAGGATTGCAAGAACTCAGGCCTGGCCCTGCATTTCAAATTTCCATGGGTCTTTCCCAGGCAGGAAACAAGAGTGTAAATTATCCAGTTTTGGTAACTTAGTTCCAGGCAAGAGGAAAGCACTATGTGCAAATCTCTAGCTTAGCTATTAAAGCAACAACTTGCTGTAGTTTGCAAGACTGCATTAATTTTTTGCTGCAACTTGTAAGGGGCATACAGAAAATATATTTAGTTAATTAGCTTTTTCCTTCTCTCAGTCATTGTAGTGCCAGGGCTCACCCTCCACTCTGCTCTATATCTACCTTCTGGCTAGAAGAAAGTGGGCTATATTAAATATTCCTTATCTCAACCCCTTAAGTGAGAAGGACTAGTCCCCCCATTTCACTTTGCTCTGGGTACATGGCCCTTTCTCTAAGATTTCTGCCTTAATTTCCAAATAGGAAAATGTATTCTGTGTGTTTGTGTGACAAGCTATGAGAAACTGTGGTTGGTACTCACTGTGTTAATGACATCATCAGCGGATGCCCTAGGTCTAATGTTTGACCAAGAAGCTTTAAGGCCTAGGACGATCCTGAATGGGTACCCTATGGAAGATGCCACTGAACACAATTTAGAGAACCAAAAAGTGCTCATCCTTCATGGAGACCAGTGCTACTCAAAGTGGCGGTCTTTGGATTGGTGCCAGCCTGTGAGCCATCAGCTGCCAGTCTGTGAAAATTCAAGAAAGAGCTGTACAAATATGATAACCATTTCCTGGCCCATTAGTATATACTGAGAATCACTTATGTAGTCGTTCAGTCAAAGGATTATGTACTTGGTACTTTCCATTGCAACTAGCTTGTCAGAAAGCCACTGAGGATGTGCCCTTAACAGCATTTCGACTGAGACAAATATAGTTGCTAGTGGGTAAGGCATGAAAAAGTTTTCTGTTGATTTCTGTACAAGTAGAGTCAGCCTTCCACATTCATGGGTTTAACTTTCGCAGATTTATTTGCAAGCTTCTCCAACTACTGCCTCCCGCTCCACCTCAAGTGCTTCTTTTCCAGGGAAATCTTCCTTCTTGTCTGCTCTGATCAGGCCATGCAGCCCTGGACCACCACCCAGATAGAGCTGTTCCTTGTACTTGTTAATATGGCCCCCTTGTTGTTATTGTTGTATGCCTGCTGGTCATTTCTGATTTATGGTGAACCTGTCATGGGGTTTTCTGGAACTGAGAGAATGTGACGCACCGAAGGACACCGTGTGGATTTCCATGGCCAAGTGGGGAATCGAATACTGGTGTACAAGGCTGTAGTTCAAGGCTCAAACCACAACGTCCCCCTTAGGACTTCTGTTTCTGTGAGTACGTTGATGCCAGACCCCCACTTTCTCAAGCAGTTTCTCGTCAGAGAATGAAGAAGCGCACAGAGTTCAGTATTGCAGGATGATGCTCTGTAACAGTCCTTGTCATCTTCTGGCCTCCAGATGTGTTGGATTATCACCCCCAGCCAGCCTGACCACCGAGGAAGTTTTCATTATAAAAACTCTACTTTTCTAACAGAATTAGGGGAAATTAGCACATGATGCAGATCTCCCCATGAGATACAACCTTGTGGAATCCAATCATGTTCTAATTCATTTTTTAAAAAAATCATGGACTATTTAATCTGTTATATTCAGTGATCTGTATTGGGTAACCATGAAAATTACAATTCCACCCTGCAACAATTTGGATAACAATGAAGAAATTTCTCTTATTTTTACCACTTTCACCATGTAAACCATGAACCATGTAAAGCGGAGGTGGGAAATTTTAGTCAATTTTACTCCCCAAAACTCACCATAGATGTCTTCTCTCCACACTGCAACTGTGCCTCAGAAAATCCCATCTAAAGTAAACATTTTACTTGCTTTAAGTAAGTTGCTTTGTAGCAGTTTTCCACTTACCTTCTGCAATAAACTACTTCAAGTTGTTTAAAGAAAGCAAAGATCTTCCTTTAAATGGAGCTTTCCTGAGCTTTTGGCCAAATTTGGTGGTATGACTTGCTCCCAAATTTTAGTTTCCCGCTCTTGGTGTAAAGTGATAAACAGCACCCTGTACATTCCACACAGAGCATTCATTAGAAACTCTTTTTTTTCCTTTTAAAAAGCCAGTTTTTATTCAGATGAGAGATAAAAAAAACATGCTAGCAAAAGATACTGGACAATTTGTGATGACATCGTGGAAGCCAGAGCAGGACAAAGTATGACTCCCCATCAGTCAAGCAGGGGAAGAGGCTATTGGGTGCTATTATGCTTTCCTTCACCATAAAAAATTAACAGTTGGAAACTTAGAAAATTTTGTTCCCACCCTGCATCTTGCCTCCCTCCTCTCACAATGTGCCTTTAGGCCAACCACGCTCAGTCTCCCAACCCTCTTGCATCACTCACAATACATGGAATCATATTGGCCTATCATACTGAGTTGTTATAAGGACTGCAACTTGTGCATAAAGTGTTAAATGTTAAGTATTTTTATTAATATACAAATCATAAAGGACACCTGGCCTGGGTGAAACCAGCCTCTTAAGTCTTTGCTTTAGTTCAGTTCTTGAAAAAGAGGATCACCTATTTACTTAATGACATATACCATTACCCCTAATATTCAACCACTATTCCAGCTCTATGACAATTAACAATAGATATTGGTCCAAAGTGCTCAATGTTAGAAATGAAAAACAAAACAAAACACCACCACAGATCTCAGGTGACAGATAATACACTGAGTTCCCTTTATGTTATCAGCTTGATAACAAACATTTCATTTTATTTGGCTCATGAGAACTGGCTGATAGCCCTCAATTTTTTAATGTACCCAAGCTAAGTAGGTAGTCATGGAACGTAATAAAGATCACACAGCAGCCGTGTGGAGCAGCCCCCTTCCCAATATAGTTTGGGTTTCACAGCTAGAAGGCACTGCCCCAGGAAAGATGAGGAAGGTACAGAGGAGAAAATACTTGATTAATCATCCCTCATAAGAAGTTGCCCCAGATTTACCAACATGTTTCTTCCAAGAAGCAGAAAGCTGACCTACCTACAGAGCTAAATAAAGTGCCAGGGGTAGGAACACTAAGCCCAACAAAAGCAAGAGTCCATGAAGCTTTGAAGCTCTCAGAGGTTGCTCCTTGCCCAGGAAGATGTTCAGTGTTCTGTCCAAACTCTGAGATGCTGGGAAAAGCCTCCTCCAGTCTCTCCAAAGAAATCTGACGCTTTTTGTCTCTGGTCTTGTCTTAAAAGTAGGAAAAAAATAAAACGGAAATAGGAAACTTGGAGCCCTGTTCTACCAAATGATATCAGTGTCAAAACCAAAAATGATCACAGTTTGATTGTTCCAAGTAAAAAAAAACAAACCAGAAATGCCCCAAGCCAGATTTTTCTGAGAAGCACAGTGCATCATGCCCTCTATGCTTCTCATGGTATCTTGCAACGGTCCTCCACTGTGTTGGATTTGGCCTTGTGGGGCTGGGTATCAAATGCGGAAGAAAAGTTTGTATAACCCTATTTAACCTCCCTTGGATTGCCATTGTGGGGAGTGCAGTCTTGCAGTTTCAGATGCAGTTGCCTGCAGGTAGATTTCACAGGTGGGACGGTCTTCAAGTTTGCGCAGTTACCAGGTCCCAGGCAAGCCAAGCTAGGATGTGCCAGGGCGAACCCAGCCTCCAAATGCCTTCTCCAAGTATCGCGCCACAGCCAGTGTCAAGTGGTCATTGTAGGGTCCTGCCACCACTTGGATACCCAGTGGGAGGCCTTCCTTGCTCAAGCCCAGCGGACACTGAGTCACTGGTAAACCCAGTATATTGAAGATGGCTAGAAGAGTACAAATAGTAGAGGAATTAGAAACTCAAAGACAAAACCAGTTAATTTGGACTCCACTGTTACCTAAAAATATAGGGCGAGAATGAGACATTGGTAGTCATTTTTGGATGTGCAGAGGAATAATCCACAGACAAGTTATATCCCCTTGTGTCAACATCAGAGGCATGATCCCTAGTCCTTTTTCAGTTACATCCATTGACTCCTCTTTTGCCCTTTCAGTTAGTTTTAGGCCTCGGCTAAAGCTCTTGATAGTATTTATTTTACAGAGCCAACAGAATGTTAATTAAAAAAAAGAAAGAGAAAAAAAGAAAGAAAGACAGACAGACAGACAGACAGACAGACAGAAAGAACGAACGAACGAACTAAACTCACAGCCACTTGTTTTAGGGATTTGCTCCTCTGCACATTCAAGAATGAATATTCATAATAAGTACCAAAACATAATTCTCTGGATACTGCAGAGAAGCAATCCACAAATATATGGGGCATAACCAAGCTCTTCATTTCCAGGTGTGGCTGTTACATTTTTGGAGTACTTTGCATCCAAATGCCACTTGTGCACATCTCAGCTTATATTTGTATAACAGGCTTCCAATCTGCTGTTGTGCAGATGTCCTCTAAGCGTGTAGAGACAGAGCACCCCTTGCTATAACCATTGAACTTGCCAAATGAGCCCAAACCTTGGCTTATGCTGGCCTTGGAGTATGAAGATTGTGGTAACATAAATACACAGTCTTTTCCATCTTGTCACTGGCTATCCTGTCCGAACTGGTAGATTTCAGAACTGGTTATGCTAAAATGTAATCCACAGAAACATGCATTAAATCTGTAACGCATGAGCTTGCTGACAAGAATAATTGATACATTTCTATTCTACCTTTCCAGTGACAGAAGTTGCACTCAAGGCAGATAACAAAACCAACAATTATAACCCCACAGGTCTCCTTCCTTCCTTCCTTCCTTCCTTCCTTCCTTCCTTCCTTCCTTCCTTCCTTCCTTCCTTCCTTCCTTCCTTCCTTCCTTCCACATCACTGGTGTTCTTTGCTTACATGCCTAGCTGTATAAAATAAAGATATTACAATGGACTGGTGAAATATTAATTAATGATTACAGTATTCATGATAATGGTAGACAGGGAGACGTTAAAAACACCCTCTACAAGTATCAAGTACTGCTGTTCCCCAAATGCATGTAACCAAATGTTTTGGTTACAAAGACAGTGCAGTCAATGTAATTCTGAAGATTTGCTCTGAAGAGATAGGTTCCAAAATACCTGAAAGAATTGGAACATGGGCTTTCATCAAATCTTCAGAAGCCATGGAAGCATTTTCTTCTAACACCTCTTCTGTGGCACAAGGAATCCAACAGAGCTACGAATTACAGGAGTGTTTAAAAAATGGATGCAGCGTTTTCAGATTTTAGAAAACATCTTTGTGCACTGGGACTACAGAAAAAAGAATTACTTCTGTAGTAGACCACTCTTAACTTCCTTGATGTACAGGAAAAGCTTGGATCATTAAGGGCTACCTCATTTCTTCCTTGGTTAAGGGGAAAAAATGTCTCTTGATATCTGAGCCAACTTATGTAGCCCTGCATTAATCACTGTGATTCTCAGCTATCTGATTCTATCACATCACGGACCTGACCAAAGATTAGAGTCTGCTTGACAGCAGGAGTGTTCTTGTCATCATTGTTGCTTTTCTGCCTTTGATCAGGGCCTTATTTGAGTACTGAGTCCTGTGAAGGAAAAACAAGTCCCTGCCATTATGGACCATATGTTTGACAAACCCTGAGACTTTAAAATTCTCTTGCAGGCTGAATGGAGAAAAACTGGCTACAGACATATACATGAATGAAACATACAGGACCAAAACTTATCTGAAAAAGATTTCATTCAAACAAATGCTACTTTTTAAAAGGAAACCAGATTTGCCTCTGATTTAGGATCAATGTCTAACACTTCTGCCTCAAGACCTGTCATTGTTTACAGCTGTTGTAATACGAACTAAAGATGCAATACAATCTAAAGTACCTTCCAATGCACACTGGAGCATCCCTACACACATTCCTGTTTTCTTTGCAGAGAATTAAGATCCAGATATTTGTTATTTACAGTGCCCTCTAACCAAAACAAAGAAGCTACAGGCTAAATGCCGTAGTCCCAAGTGTTTAAGCAATAGCCTTGTGGTTTCTTTTTTGCTGTTTCTGTTCCTCATTTCTGCTTACTCTCTGAAAGAGTTATCTCCACACTTTACTGCAAAAACTGAAAAACTGATTCTGCAGTGAAAAGCCACCAGAAAAGGAATCTACTAGCCCTTCTCTAGCTTTCTGACCAACACTATACAATTTTACAATAAAAAATTTATATTATGCCAGACAATGGCATCTCCTCTTGCAAACAGAATCTATTAAATATGTGAGGGAAAGGCACCCTGTTCCTTGTTGAAGTTACTGCTGGCTCTTACAACTGGAGTAACTTTAGAGAAGGGAAGAAATATAGTAAAGGAGTATTGAACTGCAGGCAAAGAGATTCCACCTGAACCTCAGAAAGAACCCACAACACAAGAACTTCCTGACGGTCAGAGCTGTCCAGCAGTGGAATATGCTGCCTTGGAGTGTGGTGGGGTCTCCTCCTTTGGTGGTTTTTTAGCAGAAGCTGGATGGCCATCTGTTGGGAGTGATTTGTGTTCCTGCATGGCAGGGGGTAGGATTAGATGGCCCCTGTGGTCTCTTCCAACTCTAGGATTCTATGAAACTCTGTACAGAGGAATTCAGAGTAAAACAATGTCTCATATAAAGCCTGTACATCATTTTTCTCATAATAAAAAGCATGCCTTTGATAATCCTGTCGGAGCCTCTGTTGTCTGATCCCTATGAAGAATGCTTTAATTGGTCATTCAAACTCTTCCATTTTGGCAAAGAGTGAAATCCTGACTGCTACTGGTGCAACTGATCTAGCTGTTCTTCTTGTTTACTATCTTATAGTGACCCTATGGATTAGAGACCTCCAAGACACTCTATCCTCAACCACCCTGCTCAGGTCTTGAAAATGCAAGGTGGTGGCTTCCTTGATTGAGTCTAACCATCTGTAATGCGGTCTTCCTCTTTTCCTACTGGCTTCTACTTCACTAAGCATTCTTGTCTTTTTTAGGGAGTCAGGTCTTCTTATAATATGGCCAAAGTATGACAGCCTCAGTTTCGTCATCTTGGCTTTTAGAGAGAGTTCAGGCTAGATCTAGCTGTAAAAGATACCAAATCCTTAATCACATCAGCTGCAAACTGGAACAACTTATAGACATTATGTAATTAACCCTGCGAAGATTTAACACTAAGATCTCTATCTGTCAAAATGCCTCTCACTCAAAGAAGCGCTACCTTAGCAAACTTTGTGCAATTATTCTAAAGCCCTACATGGCTCAGGTCCAGGTTATTTGAGGGACCACATTCTCCCTTACAAACTAGCTCAGGCTTTGAGATCAGCTGGAGAGGCCCTTCCTTCTGTCCCCCTACCTTCACACACCCTGCCTACCTAGACACGCTGTCTACTTTCTTTCCACAGTCAAGCAGTGGTATTTTTATTCTGACAGGCATTTAATGTGTGATTATGGCCTCTCTGATAAAAGGTGCTGGATACTGTGAACTGTGCTGAATTTATTGATGTTTAAGTTTTAATTATGTATTTTAACTTAGTTTGAATTCATATATGAACATTTAATTTGTTTTTGTTTTTTTTGTATTCTGTGATTTTTAACTGTTTCTTTAAATGATTAAGACACTTTGAGTCTCAAACAAGAAAAAAATGGGCTATAAATAATGATGATGGCAATAATTGAAACAAACAAACAAACAGCCCTTTAGGAGCTCCTATCCCCAAAGCAGGTGTTAACCCATAATACATTTTGAAGAAATCTCTGTTGAAGTTGTTGAAGCAGATTTCACAGCCTCTTTCTACGCACTGAATTTTCCCACTGCAGGACCCCTGACATCCTGCATCTTTTCTGGCAACAGGTAATTCCATAGCTCTCCAAGGTGGTTTCCTCAGAACAGCAGGCATTCTTTGAGTCCTATCTGACTGTGCATAAACATCTTATTCTAATTTGTTAACTTTTTGGACATATTCTAGTTTAAGCCCAAACCCTCTAGGGAAGCATCTATTTAAACTCCTCAGTGTGAATTGTTTCAGAAAAGTCACCTCGCTGTCAGCCTCTGTTCAGAAACACAAGTGCCAACTTTCCTAACCAGCAGAACCACTTCCTCTGCATTACTCACTTCTGGCTCAGTCTGAGGCATAAATAAGATTGAGCATCACTTGCCCCCCTGCGGTGGAACTCTTCAGGAACAGATTCCTCAGTCATATTGAAAAGCTTAAGACTTCCTCTAATATGTCCTCCCTCTGCTTATGCACATTTGCCACTGCAGATTCTGTTGACAACATATTTAATTTCACTGTTAGAACTCACATCATCTTATGAGCAAAAATTCATCAGATGCATCTGGGAACCAATATTATTAGAATTCAGTGAATACTTTAACTGTTGGCTATTTAATAAATTCTACACAGTTCCATAAAGTCCTGATGACAAAGACCGATTCTCAGTTACAATTCTCCCATTAACCATAAGTGCAATCATATTTTGAGATGCTGTTACATCTAAGCATTCCTCCAGGCTTACAAGTGGGTGTTGGCAGCCACTAAGGAACTGGTTATAAACTGAATTAACATTGTCCTCTTACACCCTTTCTTGTCTGTGGAATGAGCTTATTTTCTAGCTCTCCACTGAAGAACATTCTTCTTCCTTGACATTCAGCTCTACCTCCAATGACCTAATCAATTCAGGCTCTCCATCTGACTGCTCAGACAAATCTGTATTCAGGTTTCACTCCTGCACATTTATCTCAGCTGTAGACAGAAGCTGAAATGAAAAGTTCGCCTTCAAATTTAAATGTGGAAATGTAGCCTTGCATGTCTTACTTATCTTTGTTTGTTTACATCATCATACGCAGACTTTGCACACGCTGGCAAATCATTAGCTGAGTGATCCCTTAAAGTTTGCCTCTGAGTAATTTTCACTGTGGGAATGAACTGGTTATATTCAATTTGCTTATGAACAGCAGGGCCATTTCCACACTAGACTGTTACAGTGCTATTATGCCACTTTCAACATCCTATGGAAACCTGGGGTTTGCAGTTTAGGGAGAGGCCTGAGGCCCCTCCCTAAATGGCAAACACCAGGATTCCACAGGATGTTGAAAGTGGAATAATAGCACTATAACAGTCTAGTACGGAAATGGCCACGGTTGCACCGTCTGCCTTACAACCTCATATTATTTACTAACCATGTCTTTAATGCAACTGAGTATTTTGTCCAGATCAGACTTCTCCCCTGATTTCATGGATAACCCATGTACAGGCTGCTACTGGGGGGCGGAATCTCAAGAGCTGGAACTGACTCCTTGTGAGCAAGAAAAGTGCACAATATAGGGAAATTGTTGTTCTTATTACTGGGCATCCTGGGAGCATTCCAGTTCTCTCCACCACCATCTCATCTCTTTCAGTAAAAAATTGGTCTGGCACTCAGTGTTCCGCCCACTTATTGCACATGTTCAGTGGAGCCCACTAATTCCAAAAGCTGTTCTGCTTGCTCTGCAGCTCGGCCCACCAGCCCCGTCCATATTTGTTTTTTTTAACATGATGGATGACAGTCCTGGTGATGCTTTTGGGCATCTTTCTTCTCCTTGTCTAACTTGTTCCCTTTCATCCTTTCTTTATTCCTTCTCCTTTCTACATTTCTTCACCCATCCAATTCCCTTCCATCTCTTTTCATCAAGCCTTCTTTCACTCTTGCTCTCATATTTATAAGTAAACAAAACCTCTTTCCTCTCCAAAGTTGTCTTTTTATAAAAATGCATATGTAGAGTCAATGCAGGCAGACCCTGAAAATCACTCTTAGTGGAGGATCCGGGTTTTTTCCCCAGTATCATTTCTGCCCTCTGATCGGAGACTTCCTGATAAGCAGTCAGTTAATTAGAATTAATTAGATTTTCTGGATTTTGCTCTGATACATGCCCAGTAGCAGTTAAAGTGTTTATGAGACTGGCTCCTCTCCTCACTTTTGCATGTCAATCAATTCTGACTTGCCTCTGGAGACACGGTTTCTGCAGATTTTCCTCCTAGTCTCTGCTTTTGCTTTAATGAGGAAAACCAAAGTATTTCTCTGCTTTACCTTAGCCTCGCTGCTGCACCACAGGTCTTTCTGATTATCACCACAGGGTGGTTTTTTCTTTCTTTTCTGGACTCTGAGCCCATTGACTTTCTTTCCGTTTTAATTCATTTTGGAGCTTAAGACTCAATTTTAATCTTTGTTAAATGGAGTGTTCAGAATATTAGAAGAGGAAGAGAATTAAACTCCAAAGGAAATATGATAGTGAACGGAGAGATACTGAAACTTTTCTAGATGGCGATGCAGGACAGAAAAACTGACAGGAGAAAGAGGAATCAATGGACATAACTGAAAAAGAATTTTGGATTTTTTTTTTAACTTGTGTTGGAAGTAGGCCATAGAATCACACTAGAAGACCTAAAGATTCCTAGAGAGAAAACTTCTGTAGGCATTGCTACTTCCTCTAGCACTTCTGCTGGAAGCTGACCAAAGAATCATGTTGGAGAACCTAGAGATTTCTACAGAAGCGTCCTCAGGTTAAAAAAAAATGTTTGTGATTTTTATTTTTGTGTTTTTTCACTTTTGTGGGTATCTTGCACCCTTAACCTCTGCAAAAGTGGAGGGCTCATGGTATACACATACGATTTCATGGCACATGATGTTGTATACTGTACATGCATGTACTTCTGTACATACAATGGAACCCCTACTCTGCTGAATGCTGTGTGAAACAGATCTTAAATCTTTGTTTTCAGGAAAACTTGTAAACAAAACTAATGAACACAACTTATTTATTGGATTTATACCCCAGCTTTCTGCCAGGAATTTCCCTTCTTTTAAGACATTAATGCTGAGGGATATCAAGAAGACAGCTAAAATGGGGAGCTGAAGACTCAGAGTCACAACGTCCTTTTGGAAGCAAACTACCTTGACCCAAAAGAAGTGGAAACTGAGGAGCACCCCAATGGAATCCAAGAAGAAACTGGAGGTATGTCTCAAGATGCTCAACAAATGACTGTCTTATTGATGTGTCTCCAGTTTCTTTGTAAATATGTTAACCACATAGCAAGGGCATTCCCATGCTTTAAAGTAGCTCAGCTTGCAACTAAGCTTGAGAACATGCAACTGAAACAATAGTCTATTGCTCCCTGTTAACCCCATCCCCACTCCCCTCTGTTTTTCCTGTGCTGAATTTTAGATTGCACAAGCTCTTCAGGGTAGGAATTTGTTCTCTTATATTCTCTAAACCACTACGTGTACAAATGGATGCCATATTGATATTATTAATTATCATCACCATTAATAGCTTCTTACCTGTGTAGGCAAAGTTGAAAGGCATTGCCAAGGGAGTATTGTGTCTGGGAGCTACCAGAGGATGTGAAGGATATAAAAGGACACCATCATCCCCCAGTAAATTCACCATCTGTGTTTGCAGACTCTGCGCCTTAGTTGCTAGCTTGGCATTCTCCCTGGGACTGTACTGCACCATCTTTTCAGTTAATCCTAGTGCTAAGGGGTAGGGGTAGGGAAGAGAATGCACAGATAACAGACTTGATTAAAGACAAATAGTTTCTGGACCAAATTATAGTATTTACAAAATGAAGATACTGCTGAAGATTTGATATATAGCAGTAGGCACTTCTAAACAAGGTTTCCAGTTCAGCACAGCTTGGCAAGATAACTTGACCCCTTATCAAAGAGAACCTATCATCAATGTCACCATTCTACTTCTAAAACAGATGGCATCACCTTCTGGTTATAAACATTACTATATAAAAACATAACTAACAATCCGAACTTAATTACCAAGCGAACCAAAACTAGTTTTCAAAAATACTAAGCAATGACAGCTGTAAAAAACAAAGCAGTGCAGATATTTTAAAGGGTTCTGAGTTCAGAGGCAAGATGTTACCAATAGCTGGAAGGGTGTGTGAAGACATTCCTATTGTCCACTTCACTAGCTCCCAAGACGGCCACACTGGCTTTCCATGGTCCCCAAGAAGATCGGTGAAAGCTTGCGTCTCCTGTAAATAATATGCATTGAGAAGCAGTGATGGAGAGAATCCTGGAATGCTTCCGGCTTTTAGGTAGTCTGTCTATCAGTAGCATTCAATGTAAGACTGGAATTTATAATACACTGTCCCCTCATTTTCATTGACTCATTTTTTGACATTTGATGTTTTGACACTTGTAAATTACTGTTCCATTAATTTGATGAGCGGTCTAGTCTTTGGCAGCTCCTCTTGCCTACAGAAGTTTGTTTGGGATTGTGCACTTGCTGCTTGCACAGCAAACGGGGGGGGGGAGGCACCAAGCCAGCTGAGAGACTCTGCAAGTAGCATGTGTGTGGTCAGTCCCAAGCAAGCCCCTGATCCCTACTTGCGTTCCACTTTTGGACCAATTCCACCTTCTGACAGCACTCCAATCCCTAATCTGTTAGATAAATGAGGGAAGCATGTAAATCTCTTTTCCCACTGACTTAGCGCTGGGGGGGGTGCTGTGGGAAAATATATTAACAGGACAGGACAGGGATTTTTCATAGCATTATCTGATTCATTTCAGAATTCCTCAGGAGCCCCCTCAAAAAAATTAGAAGATTACCAACCCTGAAAGTGTGCTTGTCACTACTGAGCCAGTGTGCATTTACAGGACAGTATTGTGTGCTAGGTCACGCTCTAGAAACTTACTCGGAATATCTGAAGTTTCAAAAGTTATTCACTCATCCACACTCATGCTTCATACTGTTGGTTGGCTTTTTTAAAAAAATAAATAACCCATAAGGCTTCCTCAGAAGATATCAGCAGATTCTATAACAGTCAATGCAGAAACTTTTCCCTGAAGATACCAAGTGTGAAAACCACTGGCCTAAGTAAAAATCACTAGAGGAATAAAGACTTCTGCAAGTGGATTTATGCCCCAGATTTGCATTTTACCTACCTGCCCACTGTCTTTAGAAGACATCATGACAGACCAGATCTGGAAAGAATACTTCATGTCACGAATGGCCACACTTTGAACTTGAACCCCCAGATCCGTCTCCAGATGCTTTACCACCTTGGGCATAAGAGAAAGAGAAATGCTGTTTTATCAAATGGACTAGCAACATCTGTCACCTCCAAAAGGCAGACTGCCAAACAAACAAACAAACAAACAAAACAGGCCACGTATATAATTTGATTTGGATGTCCACTTGGTGATCCATAGCTAGTTGCATGGATTAGTTCTGAATAACACTGTGCCTCAAGAAACAGAATATAAGGGTTCTTGTACATAATGGCTTCTTGAAACATGCCTATACATCACTCAGTGGTAATCACTGGGTAATGACAATGCTTCAGTGGGAAGGAGACAATCTCTCCCTCCCACTGAAGGATGGGGAAAGATGCTTTACACTCTTTTGTCCTTCCACTGTAACAAAATGGTGCCATTTTCTTTATGTTCAATAGCACTGCAGCTTAACAGAATATTAAGTAGAAGTCTGTCAGTTTATCACAGCTTCACAGCAAAGACACTCTGATCCAGCAATCTTACAATGATGAGCTTTTGGACTGGACAGTTCAGTTAATATGGCCCAGTAATGGTTTATTTCCTTTAAGGATAAACCCTCCTTTAGGAAGCTGCCTGAAACTGAGTCATACTGCTGTTCCATATGCTTATTTTTGGCTTCATTCACTGGTAGTAGTGGTCTTAGGGTGAGAAAGGGATGCAGTTCCACCATGCCAAGGCCCAGCAGCAGAGAAAGGCCCACCTTCCATCCTATCTGCCACTGCCCTGGCCTTAGAGGGAGAGAAGAGGCAGTATCTCACAGAATTACAGAGTTGGAAGAGACCACAAAGGCCATGCATTCCAACTCCCTTCTATGCAGAAATACACAAACAAAGCATTCCTGACAGATGGCCATCCAGGCTCTGTTTAAAAGCTTCTAAAGGAGGGTACTCCACCACACTCCCAGGCAGCATATTCCACTGGCAAAACAGCTCTTTCCACAAGGTAGTTCTTCCTAATGTTTAAGTGGAATTTATTTTCCTGATGTTTGAAGCCATTGCTCCATGTCTTAGTTTCTGCAGCAGCAGAAAATAAGCTTGCTCCATTCTCCATATGACATCTCTTCAAATGTCTAACCACAGCTATCATGTCACCTCTTAACCTTCTCTTCTCCAGTTTAGACATACCCAACTTCCTAAGCTGCTCCTCCAGGCCTTTTACCATTTGATCATCTTCCTCTAGACATGTTCTTCTGAGACTATGGCTCACCACATCACTCCTCTAGCATTATTAGGACCATGGACAGTACCATGGACAGGGATGTTGCTATATAAATCAATAAATCAATGATGATGATGGCAGCAGCAATTCATGTCCAACCAGTGCTGGTTCCTCTTACCTTCCGATGTGCCTGAAGAATCTCTCTGTCCACTGGGGAAACGAAAACTGAACCTCCATCATGCTCCATTGAATAGAATTTTATGTTTTCCAAGGATACTACTTCATCCAGTTTCAGCCTGAGGAGGAAAGGAAACTAATAATATCCTGTCTTTTTTCCCAGCCCTGGGTCTCAGGGCGGTTTACAAAGTCAGAACAGGTACACAGAAAATCTCACATCTTCAAAACGTACAAATGTGAAAATACGATGAAACTGTCAATGGAATTAAAAATTATTTAAAAGTATACCCTTTCCTGCCAATAAACAAAAACAAAAACATGTACCAGAGAATGTGGCACATTATTAAAAGCCCTTTCACCACGAGCAGATAGGGCAGTACTTAGAATGACAGTCAAAAGTGGGCAATGAGGAGCAAAGAGCCAGGAGCGCTCCTTATCTTCTAAAGCAAGTGCAGGCAACTGTGGAAGGTTAGGGGGCTGTATTAGTCTCCCAGAAGACTTTGGAGAAACTCAACCCCCACTGCTCTCACACCTGTGGAAAAACAAAGATTTTTTTTTTGTCCCCAAAGACATTCTAGGGAGCAAGGGCACTATGCTTTTGGGACTCCATGGACTATTTTAAGGCCCAGGAGGGGCCTTTTTTCACAACAGGAAGTGAGTGGAAGTTAGCTCCTGTTCAGAAATACTTATCCCAAGTCTAAATTGGTCTGCCTCACCTCCCAAGTGTTGTAGAAATGATCCCATGCCTCCTAAAGGGCATTTTAGCTCCAATTTTTTGGAAAAAATGTGAAAAATGGTCCAAGGGGCCTCCAAACATGGTAGAAATGCCCTCCATACTCCTCAATGGCCTTAAAGAGTGGCATGCAGCCTGTAGGATTCACTTCACCCATCCCTGCTCTGAAGGGATAGCAAATTCAAGTTCATACAGTGGGCTTGTCCTTGAGCAGCTCTTTGGTGAACACCTATTTCTTTATATTTTTGCAAAACAACATTGCAACAGAGGACCCCACGATAAAGGAATCATTGTCTTTGCCTACACGATTTCTACAGTAAAGCAATGAGAAAACCAGGGGCCTTGATAGGAGAAATAAAAAATACCTGTGCATCCCAGTGGGCCAGGACTTGGGTTTTTTTGTATTACAAAGGAAACGAGAACGACCTACTTGGAGATGTTCGGTCCTGCCATGACCCTCAACATAGGTTCAAGGTCTTCTGAGTAGCGACACATTGGGCCAGTGCATAGGAAATTTGTCCGGATGCCCACAGCGATGGGGAACTGGCCATCATTGGGAACCACACCTACACAAACATACATGCACACAGAGAGCCACTGAGTTTGACTATGCATGGGAAATCCCAGATTTCCGATCTTGTGTTAATGAAAGCAAGCTAGAATTCCTATCCCACAAAAGCACACAGTCTTTTCCAATCCACAATTCTAAACCATCTTCTGGCAGAAATAAATTCTCTGCTTCAACTGCCAGTTAACGTCAGAGTGTAGAGTTGAATGGTGCCACACAACTGCTCTCAGCCAGGAGACTCAAGGTCCCTGAGAGTCTGTGCCCTCTGCTTCCCAAGAACACCATCATGCCATCATTAGCCAGAAAAGGAGAAGCTGCAGAGCTTTCTTCCATCTTTTCTGCCAGAAAGAACACTACACTCCTGCTGCTAGTTATCTTAACCCTGCTAGGCTGAAGAGAGGAACACTGCCATTGAGCAGGAGACCAAAACCCACTGAACAGCTGCCTCTCCACCTTCCAAGAAGGTCATTTTGACAAGAGAGGGAAAAAAAAACCTTGCCTTCCAGAGAAAGTACATGACCCCTTTCCTGAACAAAGTGGCTGAATTTCCAAAGACAGTCTGTGAAATTCAAATCCAGTTTGATCCAAGATTTCTGAACATTTAAATCAAAGGAAGCAGTCTTTAATGCTTAAGACCTTGAGCTATCTTTTGCCCCTTTACTCAGGGCTGCATTAAGATTTTCGTAGGCCCTAGGAGAATATATTATATAATACATTATTTTGCAATTTTGCTTCTCTTCCCAATTCCTGTACTTTTTTTTTTTTGTTAATCCTGTTTTCATAGGCCCTAAAATTTTTGTAGGCACTGTGCCTAAAGTGCCTATAAGGTGGTCGTACCTTCACTGAGTTTTCTCAATAACTGGCTGTGAACTAGGGGGACACCAAGTACCTGTGGTGGGTTTATGTCCAAAGATTCCATTGAAGAAAGCAGGCATGCGGATGCTGCCTCCAATATCTGAGCCAACACCAATCACAGAACCAGCTGCTGCCAGGATACAACCTTCTCCTCCTGCATTAACACAAATGCCAGATTGTCATCAGGCCAGAGAAATACTAAAGTTATGTATGCATCTGCCATTTACAGAATCTACTCAGGAGTGATTTAATTTAATACAGCAGAGACTACAAGAGCAGATAATTAACTTCCAGAGTGGCATCAGTTTCATGAGGATATGCAACTGCTCACTGTTTTATTTGGTATCAGACACTTGCAGAGCCAGCACAACATTCATTTATGCATGTTTGACTTGCAAATTGTCCCAGGTGGGAGTTCCAAATATCCAATGCAATCCTGCATTTACATCATAGCAAAATCAACTGGAAAACAAGCCACAAATTTCTACAGCTAAAATCAGCTCTGCTCACTGGTCCAAACCTTGCTGTCAACCCAGGCAGTTAATCATCGCAGTAATCTGGATTAACCAGGATCAATTTCACTTCATCAGTCAAGTATGTGGTCACATAGCCTACTCACCTGAGCTGCCTCCTACTATGCATTCCAGGTCGTATGGATTGTTGGTTCGGCCATAGACACGGTTGCTCGACTCGTACCACATGCACAGCTCACTACAGTTGGTCACACCCAATGGAATGGCGCCAGCTTGCTTTAACCGAGAAACTACTGTGGCGTCTGACACAGAGATTACATTGCGACGGTTAACCAGGCCAGAAGTATTGGGCAGGCCTACCACCACGAGGAAAACAAAATTAAAAAATGGGTGAGAGATTCCTTACTGGTCAAGATTCCACAGATAAAGATGATGTTGAGGCCAACAGCCAGGAAATAGTTGTTTCCCAAAGAGCAGCATGGTTAAGATATAGGCATTATAGTGCTGTTATTCCACTTTCACCATCCTGTGGAATCCTGGGGTTTGCAGTTTAGGGAGGGGCCTTTAGAATTCCCAGCCAGAGAGCTCTTTGGCCTCAGTCAACTACAAACCCCAGGATTTCACAGGATGTTGAAAGTGGAATAATAGCACTATAACAGTGTATTGTGGAAATGGCCAAAGCCCCACACAAAGCAGCTCCTTTTCACAAAGTCATTATACACCTCCAAGTCTCCCTTTTCTTCCCTGTCCTTTGTCTAGCTGGAAGTATTTTTAGCAGCATTAGCATGGGAAGGATAATGAACAAAGGATGGAGAAACACAGAGTTCTATGTACAGTAAAATAATAAATAAAACTTGAGCTGGGAAAGAGCAGGATTCTACACTAGCCAATCCTATAGCTATGTGTGTCTCCTTGTAACAGGCCAGGTAAACAACAGCTGCCTCCAGAATTCCTTATTGAGCGTGCGCGAACAACAAAACAGAGGTAACAGCAGAGCAGCCTCCCTTATTACCTATGCCCAGCACATTAAAAAATAAAATAAATAAAAAGGAGCCCTGGTGGCACAGTGGTTAAATGCCAGTACTGCAAGCCACAAGGTTGTGAGTTCGATCCTGCCCGGCTCCAAGGTTGACTCAGCCTTCCATCCTTTCACAGGTCAGTAAAATGAGTACCCAGCTTGTTGGGGGCATGTATAGAAATGTTTCGAAATACATGCTATTTATAAGTTATTCACCGCCTCGATCCATATGGAGAGGCGGAGATACAAATAAATAATAAAAAAATATATATGTTAGGAAATCATAGGTAGAGTGGATGCTGATGAAAGGGGAAAAAAGCATCTCCGGATGCATTTTGGAAGAAGCTTTCAAGTAGTCTCTAGAACAGCGGTTCTCAACCTGTGGGTCGCGACCCCCTTGGGGGTCGAACGACCCTTTCACAGGGGTCGCCTAAGACCATCGGAAAATACATATTTCCAATGGTCTTAGGCTCCTTTCCCTCCTCGGTGGTGGTGCGCAAGTGCAAACTGAGTTCAGAGTGCAAAAGGAAGCCTGGAAAACCCACAGCAACCTATTTCTTTGTGTTTTGTGTCAAAAATCCATTTTCCTTCTGCTCTCTCTCTCTCTCTCCTTCTCCATTTTCCTGCTTTGTCCTTAGCTTACTTTCACTGCTGTAAACTGAGTTCAAAGTCCACAAATAATTGATCTTCGTTGTGCTCTTGCAAAGACTGCCCCGAGAATTTCTGATCTGGTGAGAAAGAAGCAATCTCAACCTTCGCACTGATGTTGGCTTTTTACGCATATTGTCGCAAAATGTAGCAATGTAATTTACTGCTGTTATATTAAGACTGTTACCCATGCTTCACCATGCTTCAAGACAAAACTGCATTTATTTGTAATTAGAAATAAATATTTCACAATATTTTTGTGATTAATCACTATGCATTAATTATGTTCAATTTGTAACAATGAAAATACATCCTGCAATAACAGATATTTACATTACGATTCATAACAGTAGCAAAATTACAGTTATGAAGTAGCAACGAAAATAATTTTATGGTTGCGGGTCACCACAACATGAGGAACTGTATTAAAGGGTCGTGGCATTAGGAAGGTTGAGAACCACTGCTCTAGAAGGTGCAAAATGTCTTTGTTTACTCTTCATACACACCTATGGTTAGCTGTGAATAAAAAGTTTACTGAAACATGTTGAATTCTTCTTCTTTTTTCTGGCATACAGACCTGTCGCTATTTCTTCCATGTAATTTCTGCCTCTGGTGCCAAGTTTTCTGTTAAGAAAAATGCCCAGGAACATATCTACTTCATTAAGTGAGGCATGTGTGTAGTCATCTCATCTGCTGTCTAAAAACTGGTACAGTGCAGTGTATAGCAGGACACAGACAGTAGTTCTTCTGTGACCTTCTATCAAACAAGAATTTTTAATTCCATTTTGTTGGCATTTCTCAGTTTGAAGAAGTTATTTGTGGTCTGTAACAGGTAAGGCAAGCTTGGAATTCTTATTCCAGCTAGGAGATGTAAGTTACTTCCCTTCCAGTGCTAACTAAAAAGGACAAAATGATGAACCTGGAAATGCAAAGGTGTTTTAAAACCATAAGCTTTAAGAACTGAGCTAGTTTCCTCCATGCTTTATAATCCGCCTCCTCCTTCCAGTCAGTTCATTGACATTTTTAACACTTCTTCATCTAAAAAACAGATTATATATTATAGAGTCCTCAGAACATCTCTACTCCCACAAGGAGTACTTTTCTCTGCATGCCTTCACATGCATATAGCTAAGGAGCAGCAGGGACAGGGAAAGACTCAAGTCTCCAGATGACTTGCCTCATCAGTCTTATTTAAATGTTGAATAGTATAAGGGATGAGATGGAACCTTGAATGACCTCACAGTTTAAGTGCTATCGGGACTAAGCTTTAGGGCCTTTCTGTACTACATTGTTATAGTGCTATTTTTCCACTTTCAATATCCTGTGGAATCCTGAGGTTTGCAGTTTAGGGAGGGGCATTTACAATTCTCAGCCAGAGAGCTCTTTGGCCTCTGCAAACTACAAACCCCAGAATTCCAAAGGATGGATTGAAAGTGGGATAATAGCGCTGTAACAATATAGTGCGGAAAGACCTACAGTCTCTCAATGTACTCTCTGGTGGTAGCCTAGAGGTAGGAACAGAGGCACGGTAGAACACTCTTCTGTTCCCACACCACAAAGCTGCTCCTACAGGAAATGAGTATTATTGTTAATGGCAACAAACTTCAACAAAACAAAAAAGCCAAATAAGCATAATTGCATTTTGCATTTTGACCTAAAGCAGGACTAAAATAGGTGTAGTGATTCCCAAACTCCAGTCCTCCAGGTTTTTTTAAGACTTCAACTCCCAGAAGTCCAAGCTGCCTTGGCCAATGATCAGGGATTCTGGGAGCTGAAGTCCCGAACATCTGGAAGAACAGTGTTTGAGAAACACTGGTCTAGACAATCCACTTCATCCAGTCATCACTTTCTCAAACACCTTGCCCAAGGGATACTTGCAAATAGATGGCAATTATCAAATAGCCCTGGGAGACCAGGGTGGTTCTATGTACAAAAGGATGCACCATTTCTCTCTCATTACTGGGAAAAGAAACTCCTAAAAATTCCTGAGCTGGCAGTTTCATGTTGCTTTAAGACATGAAGTGACTGTCAGCTGAATTGACTAAGCAGGGTATTTTGCTGTGTACTGCTGTTCTTTGTCTATAGAGGAGGATAACAATGGATGAAGAAACATCTTAGGAACAACCTACCATACTTACAGGGTCTAATTGCGGGGAGTATGTTGGGAAACTGAGAAGCTAGGGCAGGTATAGGAAGCAACCCTTCTTACTTTTACTGAGATAGATGGGTGACAATGTGACACACAGCAGAGTTAGACTGATCTAGCCCTGAAGGCTGACCAAAGCTGGGTTCCTGAAGGCCTACAGAAGGCTTCCAGTTCCCATGGTTTGTGCTCCTCTTGATGTGCTAATCACTGTTGGAGATGCACTGATGATTCTCGTGATATACACAATTGATTTCAAATGTCTTCTCCCATCAGGCAAAGAATATACCCTTGGTTTTGTCAAAGACTTGGGGACTAAAGGCCTTTCCGCACTACACTGTTATAGTGTTATTATTCCACTTTCAAGATCCTATGGAATGCTGGGGTTTGCAGTTGAGGGAGGGGCATTTAGAATTCTCAGCCAGAGAGTTCTTTGGCCTCAGTAAACTACAAACCCCAGAATTTCATAGGATGTTGAAAGTGGAATAATAGCACTATAGCAGTGTAGTGGAGAAACAACCCAAGAAGTAGAGAGGGAGTCAGGCTGAAATGAAAACTTGCTGTGAATATAGCTGTTCCCTCTTGTTGCTGTGTTGCTGTATTAAGATTTTCTTATTATTGTGATCCATTATTCTGAAGTTGCTTTGGAAACAGCCAAAACAACAAACCTATAAAATATATTAAACAAACAAAAAAGAACCATGTAGTTGTACATTAAAGAGCAGGTGAAGAAGACGACGCAAAATGACGTACCATGCAGCGCAAAGGCCTCTTTGATGGTGACTGGGACCCCCAGGAATGGAAACTTCTCTTGCAGGGTCTCTTCATCATCATGGCCCTCAGACAGCAGCTTGTCAACTTGGTGAGCCTCTTGAAGGGCTTCCTCAAACCTGAGAGGGACAGGTCAGTGCGAAGAGAAAGAAAAATGTATCAGTCTCTAGCTGAACCCTAACTGGTCTCCTAAAGATGCTCACTTTGTCCTAGTATTCAATACTCCTAGTATTCTGCCAAAACTTTATACTTGTATTCAATGATATATTGAAGCAAGGGAAAGACTTCAAAGAGGAAGCCTGCTAGATGGAGAAAGAGCAGATGCTGCTCCAGACAGCTATCTGGCAGTGCCTCAAGGCCCATCTGCAGAGGAGCAAACTGCTAATCCTGCAGCAAATGTTCTTTACTCCAACAGACAAATGAAACAAAATATAACACAGAGTTCTGTCCACATCTTTTTTCCTCTGATTTATAACTTCATGTCCGTTCTCAACTAAGAAATCTAGGTGGTCAATGGTTTCAAAAGTCTTCAGCAAAACAACAGCATTGTAAATATACAATCGCTGTAGCAAGCACACATCTAATCTCAGGGCATTCCCAGATTTAACATAATTTAGCAAGTTAGATATTTAAAAAATTAAGACAGGCCTACTGCATGCTGAAGCAGGGAATGATGAACTGTATCTTTTTAACTGATACCAGACTGGGAGGGGTTGCTAATATGTCAGAGGACAGGATCAAAAGTCAGAATGACCTGGACAGATTGGAGAGCTGGGCCAAGACTAACAAAATGAAATTCCACAGGGAGAAATGTAAGGTCCTACACTTGGGTAGAAAAAATGGAATACAGAAATATAGGATGGGGGACAAGTGGCTGGATAGCAGTACGTGTGAAAGGGATCTAGGAGTCTTCATAGACCACAAGCTGAACATGAGTCAGCAGTGTGATGCGGCAGCCAAGAAAGCCAATGCAATTCTCGGCTGCATCAATAGGAGTATGGTGTCTAGATCGTGGGAGGTACTGGTACCACTCTACTCTGCTTTGGTTAGACCTCATCTTGAATACTGTGTCCAGTTCTGGGCACCTCAATTCAAGAAGGACATGGTCAAGCTGGAGCAAGTCCAGTGGAGGGCAACCAAAATGGTGAAGGGCCTGGAAGCCATGCCCTATGAGGAGCAGCTTAGGGAGTTGGGAATGTTTAGTCTGCAGAAGAGGAGACATGATAGTCATGTTTAAATATTTGAAGGGATGCCATGTAGAGGAGGGAGTGGACTTGTTTTCTGCTGCTCCAGAGACCAGGACAAGGAGCAGTGGATTCAAGCTGCAGGAAAGGAGATTCCACCTGAACCTCAGGAAGAACTTCCTGACAGGGCTGTCCGGCAGTGGAATATGCTGCCCCGGAGTGTAGTGGAGTCTCCTTCTTTGGAGGTTTTTAAGCAGAGGCTTGATGGCCATCTGTCGGGAGTGCTTTGAGGGTGTTCCTGCATGGCAGGGGGTTGGACTGGATGGCCCCTGGGGTCTCTTCCAACTCTACATTTCTATGATTCTATGAACTGTGCAGATAAACTTTTTAGCCAATGCTCACCTATCTGTAAATGGGGCTTCTGAAAACAAATTAAGCCAGCCAGAACAGGGGCGAGGGGGAAATAAATGGTGCTTCCTTAAACAGGAGCAGTCCAGTTCTGATTATTAGATGCTTGGGAGAAATAATGGGAAACTTTGCGAATTTCCCAGAGGCATCTGACAGGCAGAGCACTGTGTTAGATGGATTTTTTTTTCCTCAGCTAGCAGGCCAGCTCTCATCTTCTTAGTCTGAAAGTGGAATGCACAAGGTCAGTGAAAGGGCAAGAAAGTCCAAAAAGTACTTTGGGAATGACCATAGCTCCTTTTGTTCAGATTTAGACAAGCTACAAATTAGTTATTTTTGTTATGATGTGTAGCAAATTATAATCGTACGCTTGGAAGAATTGATTACAAACAAGAATGGATGGGAAAGCAGGCTAATGTCTAGAGAAAGGACTGAAATTCAAGTAAAGCACCAGACCTGGCTACTTTTTTCTCCCCATCTCCCCTGCCCCCAACCCAGACAGAAACCTGTTGGACAGAAAGTATGACCACTGTCAAGTTAGATGTTTGCATATGACTAATGCCACTATAAATATTTCGGTTTGATGAGGCTCACCTGTCTCTGACAACTGCATTGATCAATGGGTTGACCTGCTTGATTCTTGCGATGTAAGTTTCAATGACGTCAACACACGACACCTGAAAGAGATCCGACAGTGGTCTGTTCTCTGCAAATTATGTCCGCTCTCACAGTAGTTATAGAGCATCTTTGCTGTTTTATTTATTTGACTCCTATCCTATCTTTCTTCCAAGGTTTGGATGCAAGTTGGCTTTCAACATAGCTTAAAAAGTTCAAAGAAAAACACAATAATATAGTTGGCCCTCCATGTTCACTTGGGTTCAGGGTGAAGGACTCTCATGTAAATGGAAAAATCACAAATATCAACGTGTGTGTGTGTTTGTGTGTGTGTCTACAGGAAGGTGGCCAAGGCATGGTGGGGAGAATGGGCATCCAGAATCCAAACCAGGTCAGGGAATGGAGATAAAAGGGGGGTGGGTTGGCGTGGTGGCCCTATACTTCCTCTCTCACACCCATCTCCTTCCTTGGGTGCTTTGGGAGAGGGTTTGTGGTGCTGACAAACTGGGCAGCAAGCCATCCTGAGCTGGCCAGCCAACAGCTGGTGGAGGAGTAAGAGGACCAGAGGCAGGTTTTTAAAGAGCTGCATAACCTGATAAATGCCACCCAGAAGGCAGGTTCCCATGGAAAAGATGTGCCTGAGGTGGGGGGCAGGGGTTGAAAAAACTTGCAAATAATCAAATCCGCAAAAGTCAAATCCACAAATATGCGGGAGGGAGGCTAACTGTATGAATGTGAACAGTATTTGAAGACTTCTTTTGAAAAATCTTCCAAGGGAGTGTATAGAAACTTCAGAATTCCTTCTGAGCCTGTGTTTCTCAAACTCTGGTCCTCCAGATGTTTTGAGCTTCAGCTCCCAGAAGTCCTGACTAGTACAGCCAATGTTCAGTGATTCTAGTAGAAGTTCCAAGCACCTGGAGGACCAGAGTTTGAGTACTACTGTTCTAAGCCACCTATCAAGATTATAAACCTGCTTGCAACACACACCAAGAAAGCTAGTTTATTGTTGTTGCTGTTGTGTGCCTACAAGTCATTTCTGACTTATAGCAACCCTGAGGCAAACCTATCACAGATCTTTCTGGGGCTGAGAGTATGTGACATGCCCAAAGCCATCCAGTGGGTTTCCATGGCTGAACAGAGAATGGAACCTTGGTCTCCAGGGTCATAGTCCAACACTCAAATCACTACTATCATTGGTGGAGAATAACCTCATTGTAAACCTGACACAAAGAAGGTCACAGAACAACTCAAATTCTGTAGTTACATGAAAGAAAAACTTACTTAGACGCAAGTGCCAGTGAAACAAAAGGGCCTTAGTAATCTGGCATGTGAATGTATTAGACCTTGGACGTAAAGAGAAAAGGTGCATCATTATCCTACATTATCATTACTCAATCTTCCAAACAGCAACTTGCCTGCAGTAAATGATAATCATCTCTAGGAAACTAAGCAAAGAAAACAAAGTATGTCTGACATCACCTACAAATATCCATAAATATTTAACAACAGAAGATAAAGCAAGGTGATTGAAATAATTAAGGCCTAGTAACTTGGAAAAGCTGCCTTAAATCTAACATCAACTCCACTGGGAAATGAAAAAAATGTCAATGCAGATCAAAATTCATCTGGTCTGATTTACAACACTATTTGTATTACATGTAATTTGCCAGAAACACATTTAAAAATGTTCCTATTGTTATTTCTTAGGTACTTTGGGTGATTTTGGAATTACTGGGTTTTAATTCAAAAGGTCCACAATTGTTTCTGACTTTTTTTTGAGCTTAGCCATAACATAACCACAGCTTATGTGCCAAGGGCATAAAGACTAAAGGAGTCCATGGAAAGTATTAGGCTCAAGTGCTCTATATTCTCTTTACTTCCACCATATAGCAAGGAAGAAGAATAAATTAAAACCTCAGTTTGCATTAACCAGTTCCTGACTTGTATGTGAAGAAAGAATCATAGGTCTAAATAAACTCTTATTTACCAAACAACTCATTTTCATAATCCACAGTTTGAAAGCTGCTTGTTTAGCAATTGATTATTGTTGACCATTAAATCAAGGTTCCTGGTTTGCACACAATAACAATCCAGGATTCCAAACAAAGTGAAACAGAATTCTTCTAGGCACATGGGACACAGATGGAAAGAGGAAGTACACAACCCCAACATGTTGTTTAAATTCCTTACCACTCATATGTGTAGAGATTAAAAAGCACGCTTTAGCATTACATGAAATGCATTCATTTGTTTCTGTCAATACATCTATAAACTCAATAAGAATATTCAGCTGGAGAACAACCCTAAATAAGCATCTTTTGTATTGGCTTTATTACACTTCACCAAGATGACCACAAGGACTCATTGGTTTGGTTTCTTCTGCTACTGTGCTAGATCAAAATCACACTGATACAACACAAGCTCTCTGCAGGGTTACTGGCAGTGTCTATTTGTTAGAGTTTCTACCTACACACCTTACATTATGGATAAACTAAAGATGGGCAATTATATACAGCAGATAATCTTTTAATTATAACTAAGTTAATGGCCTGCTGCAGGAGCCATATGAAACTCTGCCTTATCATAAGCAGCACATGCCACAAGTACATTGGAATAGTATTGTTGTTGTATGCTTTCAAGTCATTTCTGACTTAGGGCAACCCTAAGATGAACTTATCATGTGGTTTTCTGGGGACTGAGAGTGTGTGAAGTGCCCGTAGTCAGTTGGCTTCCATAGCCAAATGGGGAATCAAACTCTGGTCTCCAGGGTTCTAGTCCAATGCTCAAACCCTTACCTGCTGGTTCTCTGGAATAGAATTACCCTGCAGCCTATTAGTGGCCCCTTGAAATCATCATCATCTTTATTTATACCATGCCTTTCCCGCAAGTTTGGCGTTCAAGGCAGCTTACAAATTAAGATGATTATAATATAGTTAAACACATACAGAAAGTCACCATTAAAACAGAATCAAACTATTAATAATATTAAAAGAATTTAAAACATGCACATAAGAGTATAAAAAACAGTTAAAAGAGCACAATTTAGAAGAATACAGGACCGTTTCACAAGCCCTTTCCTTAGAATTGTCTTTACTGGTTAGCACTGCTGGGTATTGCAGTTCAAGAACATCTGGAGAGGTGTACAATCTCTCTCTGTGCCCAAAACTATCACAAAGATTACTGATGGGAGTGAGTTTTGCAACTTGTGCCAGTGAGTTTTGCAATTCTGGGCTCTCCCAGGTGGGGCAAAGGCAGTGGGAAGATCCTAGCAACTGCAGCATTTGTTGCTGCATTACTTTCTCTTTTTAAAAGAGCAAAATGATGTTCTTATTGGCTATTTCCACACTAGACTGTTATAGTGCTATTATTCCACTTTCAACATCCTATGGAATCCTGGGGTTTGCAATGGCCATTGTCCCAGACTATTTTCCAACAATTCCTAGACTAATTGCAACTTTCTGTTCTTTTTAACCCCAAGACATATTACAGAACTACAACAAAAATTCCAATGGTACCTATACACATCAAGAGTTGTGGTTCATACTGGGTTTTTGGAGACATTTGTCTGAGGATGCAGACAGTAACACAGGAAACAATGTTTGCATGATGAACAACCTTCCGCATCCCTTTAACTGATTAACCTTCAATCCTTTTCTTTTTTTCTCTCCCCCTGCTTTTTTTAAACCACTTACAGTGCATCACTGCATTAAAGAGATGGAATTTTTTGCACTATGAGACAGTAACAGTATAATTCTTAGAAAAGTTTAAAAATAAAAAATTTGAGAGTGAAAACTGACTCTTCAACCACAGGATGAAACATCAATTTCAGCAAACTGTGCCTTTGGTTTTTTTAAAAAAATTTTTTTTAATTAGTTATTTGTATCTCGCCTCTCCATATGGATCGAGGCGGCGAACAACTTACAAATAGCATGTATTTTGAAACATTTCTATACATTTAAAAGTAACTTCAGAAGAGCCCTACTGCAGATCCAACAAATTGCTACATCCAGTTAGAAACAGCTCCCTAAAAGAATGGAAAAGTGAATAAAACATAGAATAAGTGGTGGAAACAACTGTCCAAATCTAAGGAGCTACACTGTGAGAACCCGTGCTTCCTAAGGCCAATCTAGAAGTGCCCTCAGTTAGGACTTTGGAGTTTTTTCTGTTCAAGCCTTCCTTACAAATCTGATGACTTGTTACAAATTTCCAGTCACGGGAACACCTTCTGCACTTCATTGTTCTTGTTTCATAACTATGCTCTTGATAACATGTTGTCAAGGTCTAGGGGAACATCACATTATTTGGCTTTGAAACGCAAGTTCTCTGAAGCCAGCACTCTGCAGAAAATTATTAAGCCTCACGATCTGAGGAGCCAGTTTTTTGCCAGCTCTGACTTTTTCTATGCAGCAGCTAAATCTTTGCAGAAGAGCAGAACCTCAGGTGACTAAGAACACTTGCACTTTGCTCCGCAAAGATGCCTGAGATTAACCACCCTTCTCATTCAGTCTGCAGAAGTGGCTCGAATCAAATATACTACTTATCAATAACTGAATGCAGGGCAAAGCACATTCTTGCAAGAATCTAGGAGCGGGTGGGGAGTCTGAGAGCGTTACCAAGCTGTGCATCCCAACCCAATATTCACTAAATGAGTGCAGGCAGTTTTGGACTCAAAGTACACAATACACCAGGGAGCAGCAAGAGAAGGTAGCAGATACAAGCTGTTGATTTGGTGCTGTAACACCTACATGTGGATGCTTCCTGCACCTAGATCAAGAACATATATCAACACATTTTGGCATGAGACTCAAAACTAAGATCTTTTCATTTATTTAAAGCAATTTTACACACACACCCCACAGTGCTGAAAAAGACAGCCCTCGTGGTTATAGTCTAGATGGGCTGGAAAAGAGAAGATGGAAAAACAGGAAACAGATTCATAAAACAATAAAACAAATGGCAGAGCACTAGGCTTGACAAGCCATGCTGTTTCTCTGTATTCTCTCCTGAGCCCAGGTTCTGCATCAGGACACTCAAATGTTGTGGCACACTCATTTCTTTAAGAGTGATCCACCGTTTTTCATGATCTTCCCAATCAAAGGCTTTGCTGTAAAGCACAGACTGATTTTCTTCTCAAATTTTTCAGCGTGCTCGATTATCCATCATATGTTTGCAGTAGGATCCCTAGTGCCTCTTCCTTTTCTGAACCTGGCTTGGACATCTGACATTCCTTGCTCCATATATGCCAAAAGTCTTTGCTGTGAGTTTTTGAGCCTCACTTTGGTTCCATGGGAGATAAATGCAATGATTCTGTGATTATTGCAATCCCTGGTCTTGCCTTCCTTGGGGACTGGAATGGTCAGGTAGATCTGCATTTTATGACCCTATCTGTTGAACTTGTACGCTGGATGTAATACGCATAAAAATTCAGACAAAGAAGGCGTGAACATTGGAAGAAGAAACATTAGCAATTTAAGATGAATAAATGATACCCTGCTACTGGCAGAATAACGGCAAAAACTCAGAACAGCTCTTGAGGAAAGTCAAGGAAGAAAGTATGAAGGCAGGGTTACAGCTGAACATTAAGAAAAAAAAGGATGGAGACAGTTGATTTTCATAACTTTAAAGCAGGTGACAAAGACACTGAAATAGTCAAAGATTTTGCATACCTTAGCTTAGTCATAAATCAGAATGGAGACTAGTCACGAAATCAGGGGAAAACTATGACTTGGAAGGCTAGGCAAATATGAAGGCAATCAAACAAGATCCTCAGGTGTAAAGATGGAGTACTACAGGCAGGATGGTCCATGCCATCATATTTCTGATCTGTAGGTATGGTTGTGAAAGCCGTACAGTAAAGAAAGCTGATAGGAAGAGAACCAATTTGAAATGTTACGGTGGTGGAGAGCTCTATGGACAGCAGGGACTGCCAAAAAGACAAATAAATGAGTCCGAGAGCAAATCAAAATCTCTTCCTACAAGCCAACTGAGACTGTTGCACCCTGGACATGATTCACTAGGGGAAAAAATAACATTTGAAAAGGTAGAAGGCAGGAGGAAAAGAGGAAGACCACATAAGAGGCGGATGGATTCCGTCAAGGACGCCAGGCCCTGAGTCTGCAAGACCTGAGCAGAGCGGCTGATGACAGGGTGACTTGGGCCATTTCCACACTACCCTGTGATAGTGCCATTATTCCACTTTCAACATCCTATGGGATCCTGGGGTTTGCAGTTGAGGGAGGGGCCTTGAGCATTCTCAGCCAGAGAGCTCTTGGGCCTCAGTCAACTGCAAACCCCCAAATTCCACAGAATGTTGAAAGTGGAATAATAGCACTATAACAGCGCAGTGTGGAAATGGCCTTGCGGATCCCTTATCCCTACGGCCACTGCAAGTCAACTTGATAGCAGCCAATAACAAGAAAACTTTAGAAAAGGGTGTGCGGCGGCGAGAGCATCTTTCTATCCCCGCCAGAAACAGGTGCACTTAATGCTCCTGCCCGGAGGGGTCCACGGATGCACAGCACCGGGTCTTGTACCCAGATTTCTTAAAAGTGCCTAAACCTGACCCTGGCATGCCCCACTCCGCGTGACTGTCCAGTCTAGCCGAAAGCAAACACGGCATTTAATATGGAAACCCAGGTTCCTCCTTCCTTAATCTCAGATTATGCAATGCAGATTGAGCCCTGGCTCCATTCAAACCTCCGGATTAGGGAACGAGGGCTGAATTCATCTCAGGAGTCTCGTTCCATGATGCCCCTTTGGAGGGGCGGTGAGAGAAGGACGGGGGAGGCTGGCACGAGCGGCAGGGCGACGCAGGCACTCTGCACATGCTCAGGAACCCGTCCCCCACCCACCCCGTTTTAGATGCCGGCCCACCGCGCTGCTGGTAGGTGACCAGCTTATCCGACGCGACCGGAGCAGACCCAGCGACGGGAACAGGCCTGGCGGGGGGGGGCGTGTGGCTCCTGGTTCCTAAGGACTACACTACCCAGCAGCCCCCCCGGAGTTCTCTCTGCGACCGGGTCCCGCGCTCTGCTCGGCGCCGATGCCTACCTGCCTGCGGCGGATGCGGCGCGCCAGCTCCCCGGCCGGGAGGAGGAGCAGCGGGCGCTCCGGGGGCGGGACGGCGCGGCGGGCGCGGCGGGGAGCCGGGGGTCCCCCTCCTCCTCCCGCCGCCTCCGCCGCCCTCCTGGCGGGGAGCGGGAGGGCGGCGGCGGCGGCGGCGGCGCGGGCCACCAGGCTCAGGAGGGCGAGGTAGGCGACGGAGAGGAAGCGCAGCAGCAGCACCAGGCAGCGCTCCGCCCGAGACAGCGCCATGGCTCCGCCGGCAGGAGGCTGGGGCGCCCGGACGCGCCCGGCACCGGCTCAGAGGGAAGGGGCGGGGCGCGGCGGGGCCACGCCCTTCGGGGGGCGGGGCCGAGCCACGCAGCCCCTCCTCCCGGGGTCTCTTCCCGGCCCTTTCCCCACGAGGTCGTTGTCAGCGGGGTATTTAAGTCCTTTACTCCAAGGTCGTCTCCTGGGGTTTGCAGTGTAGGGAGCGGCCTTTGGAGAGAGGGTCCTATTGGCACGAGATGCTTATAGCGCTATTATCCCGCTTTCGACCTCCTATGGAATGCTGGGGCCCTTTGAGGCCGCCCCCTAAACTGCAAACCCCAGGATTCCATAGGAGGTCGAAAGCGGGATAATAGCGCTATAACAGGCTCGTGCGGAAGTGGCCCAAGTCAGGTGTCAGGTCCTGGGGCCTTTCCGCACGACACGGTTATAGTGTCATTATTCCACTTCCAACCTCCTGTGGAATTCTGGGGTGTGTAGTTTCCCTTGGCCAAAGAGCTCTCTGGCTGAGAAGTCTAAATGCAAACTCTACGATTCCTTAAACTGCAAACCCCAGGATTCCATAGGATGCTGAAAGTGGAATAATCGCACTATGACAATGTTGTGCGGAAAGGCCCCTGGAAGGTACTTTCACGTCGAGTCTCAAGACGGAGAGCCAAGTTTATACCCCAACCAAAATTCCAGAATTACTGCCTAGGGTGAAATAAAGTTAGTTTTAACCATGTAAGCAGAGTGGGCTCTCCACCTTTGCAGTTTTGCCATTTGCAAACTTGGGGCATGGCGAATAGGGTCCTCTCTTACTCCCCATTACTGAAGCTTTAGAAGGAAGGATCCTTCTCCTGTTCCCCTCTGAGAAATGCACCCTGCGCTCCAGGGGCGATTCTTGTCTTTTGCTCTTGGGAAATGTTTTAGAAGGCGCCTCCGATATGCAGGGGGAACAGGCTGCTGAGCAGACCTCAAGCCTGTTGCTTATGCCAGAGGTTTCCAGACTTTTTCCATTGATGACACACTTTTTCGACATGCATCATTTCATGACACAAGAATTCAGCTTCAGTAGCAAACCAGAGGTGCCCAGGGGTGTATCTCGGGTTAGGAAAGGCAGCCCTCTCGAGCCTGGCCTGCTACCCTTGTCCTCGCCAGGAAAGGCCCCAGCAAGAGTGATGGTGTAGCAGAACAGAGATAGAGACCCAAAGTTTAGGAAAATTGTTTATTGTCCCAGTGGGATCATTCCCAAAGACTGAGCCCTGCCCCTTTACATGCACAGCAATTTATACATTTCCAGTGCAACATATCACATGCTCAAGAAAGGAAACGGATGTGTTCCCACCAGTGTCTACAAAATGTTGCAAATCTGTAGCACTGCCAAGCGCTAGCACATCAACCTAAGCCGATAACATTCCATTATACAAGGTTCCGTTGTCTTTCCTTCTAACACAGAGGGACTTCAATTGCAGTGAAAATTAACTGCTTTTTCCTCACACCCAGAGGTCATCTAGACTGACCCAAAACTGCACGTCTACCATAATGGCAGGAGGAAAGGCAGCCCCCTCCCACCCAGTCCTTGCCCACAGCTGTCATTTTAACACTCTTGGTGCTTTTGCCATCAAGTAAACTTGGACATATGCAACCCTATAAAACCCTCCACGTTCCCTGGTGGTCCACCACCTGGTCTTGCAAAGTCAAGGCTCTGCCCACTTGTAATATGACCTCCCTCTTTTCCTCTTGCCTTCCATTTTCCCAGCCATTATTGCCTTTCCCCCCTCAATGAGTCATGTTTTCTTATGATACTCAAGGAATACCATGCTAGAAATATCATTGATTGTATTAATTAAGAACAATAATGCATTTATTTGGCTGCTCATCAACTCACGTTCTTTATGTCTCTTAGGAAGGAAACACAATATTAAAAGTATTCAAAATGTGAAAAAGTTAAGAACCTGTAACCATGGATTGATATTGCAATATTTGGGGTGAGTTAGCTAAAGTGGACAGGACTGGGACATTTTGAGTCAGATAATTACCGTGTTTTACTCAGGAAATGAAAATCTAAGAAGAAGTCAGGAGGCATTAATATTTAGGAGAAATGTAGCAAAAGCAAAGTTAATAATGACTGAATAATGTAAATAAGAATAATAATAAACCCATCCATATAACCATAATCCAAGGAAATGCTCCAACTACAGAAACAGAAAGAAAAAGAAATTGAAATATTCTGCTCTGGAGTCCAGGAGGAAACTGATCACACACCAAAACAGGACTTATAATTAACATCCAAAATCCAGCCAACCAAAAAGGCACCAAATACATCATGCGGGCTTTTGAACCTCCACCGGCTTCTTTCTCAGGCAAAGATGTTAAAACTATACGTGAGAAGGGGAGAAATGATGATGCTAGAGCCACAGGCCTGCAAGACAGGTGTGCGGGGTTCTCAAGATGTTTTTGTTGTTTTTAGTTATGCTGATCTGGAGGGATAGCCACATACGCAGAGGCCACTCCTCTCTTTGGCCACTTGGCCTTTGGAAGACAAAAAATTTATGAAATCCATGCAATCAAATCCAGGCAAGAGACAAAACATAGGTCCGTGTCTCTAATTTTCCAAGAGCAGATGCTTTAAGTCCTGTAGCAACTTGTGAAGAAGAAAACATCCTGGCCCTGCCCTCTCCACCAGTGATTGCATTGCCTTCCTTTTCTTGGCATTGGACTTATGTGCAGAGCCTCTGGAGATAGTGAGACTCCTCCTTCTCAAACTTGAGCAGCAGATGTGAGGACGGAGGGGGAGACGGCTAAGGTGATGCTTTCCTGGGTATTAGGACAACTCTTGAAAATAACGAGTGAATACAAGTTTGTAAGAAGCAACATAGAGAACAAAGTATCTACTGGAAGCATAGGCGACTGCAAGTGTTATTTTGCACGTTTTCCTGTACTGCAGCCATGAGTCTGATGCAACTGGGCTCATGTTCACACAGGTGTATGCCAAACAGTAGATGTTAGTGTCTAAGGTGTCACTTGACTCGTTTGTTGCTTAAATAGTTAAAAACATATTGATATCGGTGAGAAAAAATTGCATTCCCTGACTAAATTCAGCATTAGTCACTTCCAGAGTATTACAATTGCCAGGGACCCAAGAACTGTTTTTAAAGTTGGGGCTCAACATGGGCAAGCAGGGTCATTTTTAAATTTGTCTACTTGCATGGAGGGGGGCAAATTATTTTTCCCAGCTCTTATCATTCAAATGTCCTTAAATATGAAGACTCTTACAAGCACAATGTGCACTTAGAAATGTGCTCCATGTGTTTGGTAGAACTTCCTCCCAAGTTAGTGAGCTCAGAATAGATTGTGGAGAACCTTTATTAGTCCTGATAGGGCTCAACTGCAATATCTGTCTTTAAATTTCAGAGTGTTTGATCATTTAGTACATGACTATTTTTTAAGCGGGGGGCCAGGGGGAACGACAGCATCTTGCCCTTCCCAGTAGACTCAGGCAAAAGTAAACTGCTGCAACCTCTCCTAACTTCTCTGTTTTTCCTCATTACAATAATAACTTTTGCCATCTTGACCACACTCTGATATTGCTTGGCCACATGTGTCCCTGTTTTCACCTGTGCAAAGTCAGAGGGTAAGCTAACAGAAGTCATGGTGATTCAGTTTTGCAAGATTATTTTAAAGGACCAGCTCAGTTTCCTCAACCTAATCAGTTTTTTCCCCCAGCCCCCATTGTTCCCCCTTCCAAAGGCCATGTAAAGTGCCCTTCCCCTTTAGAAAGGAAAGGAATGCTCACTGTACTCAATTTTTCTTCAGGGCAGAAAGGCATGCCCTATACAGAAGAACTGATTTAGCTGGAGCTGCCCATATTAATGTGTTACAAGTTAGAAAACTGGACCTAAAGATGCAGGGCTTCTGAAAACCTGCAAAATTGCACTTAAAACAGCTTTTAAATAAAAATTACCCTTACTTTGAAAAATTCTTTTAGGGTGTTGAAATGTATTTTATTGTTTGTTGTCCTGAGAGACTCAGATATAGGTAGGATATAAATATATAAATAAATAAAATAGAATTCCTCCACAGAAGAGAACAATTAAAACACATTGATAACAAATCTATTGCAAATATCTACAAGAGCTCAAAGCATTTGTTTTTCCCCTGGGAACAGCTGCACAATATTGGTTATAGGTGATAACTCCAGTCTTTACCAACTGGTAGAACAAGTTTTGGAAAGAAAACCAACCCTATCCCTAGGGCAGCTTAGCTCAGTTGTGTTTTCCTTTTCCAGCTTCCAAGAGGTGAGAAAAGGCAGAAAAACCTGTCCACAGCCAATCAGAGGAATAATATGAACATATCTATTTCCATGTGAAGAAATTTATTTCAGCTTATTCTCAGTTTCATGCTTTCCAACTGTCCCAGCCTGACAGAGATTGTTGTTATGTGCCATCATTTTCTGACTTATGGCAACCCTGTCATGTGATTTTATGGGGGTTGAGAGTGTGTGACACACTCAAGATTACCCAATGCCTTTCCATGGTTGATGTCGTGGGCCAAGATTCAGGTTCTCCAGGGGCACATCAGCCTCGAAGGAGGATAAAGCAAATGGAAGTACACCAAGAGCTAATTAGACTGGGATGAGAGCCAGCTGGCTCCAGCCTTCTTAGGGAAGGCAGAGGGCAGTGGCTTGATGCCAGAAGCAACTTGCATGTTTGCTGGCCCTTGCTCTTGTGTGTGCTATAGATTCCCTGCTCACTATCTGCCTGCCTGCCTGCCTGCCTGCTCTGACCTCTGGACTGTCTGATCTTGGTGCTCACTGGATTCCTGACCTTTGGACCAATACTTGACTTTGCTTCTGCTTCACCGTGACCAGGCAAGCTTTGCTAAGCTGTATCTGTTTGCCTGTTGAATATCCTGGCACCCAATTGCCTGACAATGGACAGCAGGCACCTACAACAGCTGAGCCTGTTCTCCAGGGTCATTGTCCAGTGCTCAAACCACTACGTCATGCTGGCTCTAACAGGGATAACCATGATTAATCATCTGTGGTCCCACTTTCTCCGCTGCTTTTAAAATGTCCCAGTTTCTCTCTCCTCTTTTCCCTCTTTGTCTTCAGCTTACTTCAACTGATGCAAACTAAGTTCAAAGTGCAATATTAGTTGGCACTCAGTTAATTCAGTGGAAGGGAATGGGATAGAGTTTCGCCCTTTCCAACAAGTTCATGCAAAAGCAGACCATTTCAGCTTCCCTTAGCTTATGTGCTCTTCTTTTTTCCATCTTGGGCATGCTCTGATGTAGCCAGACTGCCTTTTTTCCATTTTTTGCTGTGAAATGTGGGAGGGTATATAACATGCAGCCTGTTGAGGGGTGAATGGTTCACAAGACTATGTGACCTTTTCACAAGGATAGCTTCTGTTAGAATTGTTTCTGGTATAGTGAAAGGCTATTATCGAATTCTGTTTCTGTGAAAATGTTTCAAGAATAGTTTTTGTTGTAGGCAGAGGCAGAAATTTGGAAGTCAGTGAGCACATTGATCATTTAGTCAGATGATCTTAAGTATAAAGAGCATTTTGTTTAGAGAAGTGAACCTCATCCCCACCACACACAAAAAAGCATCCATGAAATGCAGATAGGAGCAAAGATTTGGAATGTGAGTAGACTGAATAACCTCAGAAACAATCTTGCTAGCATAACATTCCAGATACCAAAAAAGCTGCTAATTCTGTAGGGTCTTTATTATTGCGGGAAATGATTAAACTGCTTAATCCCCAATGTTTCTGAGGCAGCACAGAAATCTTTTGGGTAGGAAACAGCAGTTCCAGCCCAGCCAGCAATTTGGCAGCCATGTTAACCCTGGATAAAACATACTAGTTATATTTTGATTGCCATATAGTACTAGATTTTTATCAATCTGTTGTAGCAAGTTAAAATTTATTCCCAGGTATCATTATAACACTGAAGTCACTCAGTGTTAGAATTCTAGAATTCAAAATTATGTTAAGTGCTATCTAATCCAACAGTCCTGTTTCTGAACATTCACCGTGTCTAACAAATACTCATTTATGTCAGATTTAAAAAGAGAGTTCCAATGATATTCTCCCATCATTCTCTCCTTTCCTTTCTTTTTAGTCAGTAGGAACATTTTCTGAAATGTACTTTGTTTAACACTGAGACACGTACGCCTCCCTTTCTTACTTATTTATTTATTACACATCCTGGTCAAATCAGAATGAACCAAGAAATGCTTATAAAAATAATTCAAAGGCTGCTAGATCCTTCCTGGGGTGTCACGTTGTACCCACTTGATCTTGTCTGGTTTTAAAACTTAAGCAAGATTGCAGTCAGAGCAGCTCTGTATGGAAGACCAGCAGGGAGCTACTGATAGGGCTAGGAAGTAATCTTGTCTGAAATTTTGGAGAGCCACTGCCAGTTGACAGTACCAGCCTAGATGGACCAGTGGTCTGACTCAGGGCTTTATCACACAAGGCAGATAAATTGCACTTACAACAAGAAAATAGCATCTTTGGCTAGGACTTATCACATAGCATCTTGGAAAGTATTTGGAAAATGTTTCTTCTATGGATCTTTCAGTTCCCAAATTTTCAGCATTAATAGATCTAGAATCATAGAATCATAGAGTTGGAAGAGACCACAGGGACCATCCAGTCCAATCCCCTGCTATGCAGGAACACCCACCAAAGCATTCCTAACAGATGACCATCCAGCCTCTGCTTAAAAACCTCCAAAGAAGGAGACTCCACCACACTCCATGGAGGCAGCAGCAGATTCCACTGCCAGACAGCTCTGACCATCAGGAGTTCTTCCTGAGGTTCAGGTGGAATCTCGTTTCCTGCAGCTTGAATCCATTGCTCCTTGTCCTGGTCTCTGGAGCAGCAGAAAACAAGCCCGCTCCCTCCTTGACATGACATCCCTTCAAATATTTAAACATGGCTATCATGTCCCCTCTTAACCTTTTCTTCTGCAGACAAAACATACCCCGCTCCCTAAGCTGTTCCTCGTAGGGCATGGCTTCCAGACCTTTCACCATTTTGGTCACCCTCCTCTGGATGTGCTCCAGCTTGTCAATATCCTTCTTGAATTAAGGTGCCCAAAACTGGACACAGTATTCCAAATGAGGTCTAACCAATGCAGAATAGAATGGTACCATTACTTCCCTTGATCTAGTCACCATACTCCTATTGATGCAACCAAGAATCACATTAGCTTTCTTGGCTGCTGCATCACACTGCTGACTCATGTTCAGCTTGTGATCTACCAAAGAAACACTTTCCAAACAGTCTCCCACTGGGAGAGCCAACAGAAGAGGAAGATGCCAGGTTGATGTGGTATACGTAGTGTTTTGAGTATTGGACTACAACTCTGGGGACCAGGGTTTGATTCCCTGCTTAGCCATGGAGACCCATTGGGTGACCTTGAGTGTGTCACATACTCTCAGCCCAGAAACCTCCATGACAGGTTCACCATAGGGTTACCATAAGTCGCAAGTGCCTTGAAGGCACACAATAAGTGTGATCTACCTTCCTCCTGTGATAAAGCCCTCAGTATAGAGCAGCTTTTTATGTTCTTAAAAGATTTTGATGTTCTTGGGAGGCAGCAAGGAATATGTTACTATTTTTTCTCTTTTAAAAATAGTTCAAGGCCAGCAGGGGCTGAAAGTCATATAACATTATAATCTACATTTGTATACTTGATACACGCAGTCTCACTTTGAGGCTAGAGTCAACTATTATGTACTTCCAGGTCTTAACATCAGCCCTTCTTTCTAGAATTTCAGATAATTTTGTTTATTTAATTGCCATTTGTTTATTTTTAATTTGTGGAGCCAATGGTGCCCCAATAAATTAGATGGAATTTGCTTAGATTAGATGTAAGACACAAGTATCTTATGTTGCAAAAACAGGAATGTTGCTGGTTTACTTCTGAGACAAAACACAATGGGAAAGGTATTCCTCCTTGGTATAATACATGCTTTGTTGTGGTAACGGATGACCAGCAGTGTAGCACCAAGACGGGGGGGGGCAAATGAGGACTTTGCCCCCATAAAAATTCTGCCTCCTAAAGAAAAGTTTCTTTCATTCCCCAAATTACTAGCATTGCATTAACAGAAAACTTCAGTTGAGCATCTAGAAAAACAGCTTAGGCATCCAAAGAAGAGGGGCAGGCACTGACCAAGGGAATGGGAACACAGAAAATGTAAGAGCTGTAAATGAATGATTTTCAGTGGCCATTTCCACACTAGCCTGTTATAGCGCGATGATTCCACTTTCAACATCCTCTGGAATCCTGGGGTTTGGAGTTTCGGGAGGGGCTGGCTGGCACTGTTATAGTGCCATTATTCCACTTTCAACATCCAATGGAATCCGTTGAGCCTCCTCCCTAAACTGCAAACCCTAGGATTCCATAGGATGTTGAAAGTGGAATAATGGCACTATAACAGTCTAGTGCAGAAATGGCCTTAGTGGACACAGGACAGAGCACATGGCTTCTAGCATCTTCCAGCCACCTCCCAATACCTGTTGCCTGATGCAACTGCCTAACTTTACAGTGAATTCTGCTGTGATTCCAGAGAGCTGTTGCCATTTGGAGTAAACAGCACTGATCTAGAGGCACTAAGGACCTGATTCAGTGTAAGGAATCTTTGTATTTTTGAAAGACATCACAAGATTCTGGTTCAGACCAATGCAAGGCAAGATTTCACACAGAAAGACCACATGCTAAGTGTGCTCTTAGATGGGGAAACTGGGAACCAGTTCACAGTATGTTATTTTGATGCTTCTGCTGAAGAACAAGATGCCACCTGCTCTGCTGTGAGAGCAGATTGAGAAAGAAAATTACAAGTTTATGAACTGTGAGTTCTTGAGGAGCTGCTTGAGTAATCATGTGTACGTATATCGCTTAGCTAGATGCTGGTTCAGCATGTCTGTTTAGGATGTTTTGTTCAGTGTTTGGGAACAGTCAGACGAGCGTCATGGGGGGGGGCAAATGATCAAGAAATGTCAAGCTGGCAAATGTTGCAATTGTCCATGTAAAAGTATAAAACCTTAGAGAGATAAATGTTCAGGGCTTCTGGTTTTGGGAAGAGGTTCCACCAGAGAGCCCGGCCGACTAAATACACTCTTGCTTTCCAATTCGAACATCTCCGGTTCCTGGAATTTAGCCACTACACTGCTATTGCACAGACAGAAGCTGAATTGACTGCCAGATGGATATTAGCAATGGAATAGCATCTTCCATCACATCTAGAGCAGCAGGCCAGGTGAGGTGACTAGGACAAGCCATCTGGCACACATAGCTCTGCCTTCCAACAGAAGGGAAGGGCTTGGGCCTCACAATGAATAGGCAAGAGATTGCTGTTGTTACCTCCCACCCTCTAGAAGCTGAGATAATTGCCTCAGTTTGCCTAATCATAGGGTTGGCCCTCTGGGATGTGGTATTGACTAAGCTGCATATCGGTAATAGGCTAGGGTCAGCAGTGTATGTGTGTCTTTGCAAGGCAGGATTTAAATCTACAACATGAAATATTCAGGGCTCCCGCAATACAGGTTTAACACAGACTTGCATCATCCCAATTGTTTCTTCCATTATAATTCCTCTGTTATTTGTTGTGGAAGTGGGCGTTGGTGGCCCTAAGGTGAATGTATTGCAGGATTTTCTGAGGCTGAGAGTGTGTGATGCACCCAAGGTCACACCATGGGTTTCCATGGCTGAGTGGGGAATTAGACCCTGGTCTCCAGGATCATCGTTCAATGCTCCGTCCCCACTACACCATGCTGGTTCTAGTGCAGACATATTCCCTGCAGACCTGTATAGTAAACAGTGCAAAGTCCTACTTTAACCACAAGATGGCCCCAATGTCTTTGTTTCTTCTAACACTTTGCGTTTATTTCATTGATATGTCCCCTGCCCCACTTTCCTGTCATGAGTTTGTGGGTGCACAGAGCAAATTTTTAAAGATAAGTATCAGGCCCAATGTTTCAGGACTAAATCATTTGTGAGACACAAAGTCATGATGTAGTCAATGTTCTGATTGCATAGAAATTATTCAGCTAGAACAGGGGTAGACAACTGTCAGAGGGTTAGTGAGCTGCATTTATCCCCCAGGAGATGTTGGAAGGCTGTATCTGCCCACTGCATTCTCTAGGGGGAAAAACCCTGATATATTTCCCCCAACATGTCCTAGAGACAATTCTGCCCTGTCTTTCTTTGTGTTTCTCTCGGCTGTTTTAGACCCAGGGGAAGCCTTTTTCCCCCCAAAAGGAAGAGACCTACAAAGGGAAGAAGTATCTAAGGCCATTGCTGCACTAGTCTGTTATAGTGCTATCATTCCACTTTCAACGTCCTATGGAATCCTGGGGTTTGCAGTTTAGAGAAGGGCCTTTAACTACCCGAACTGCAAACCGCAGGATTCCATAGGATGTTGAAAGTGGAATGATAGCACTATAACAGGCTAATGTGGAAATGGCCTGAGTTTTTATTTTGCCTGGCCTGTCTGCCAAGCAGCAAGCACAGCTGCATAATTTGCCAGTGGAATTATAAGATATATTCCTTCATAAGACTTGCTGAACCTCCTTGGCTCAGCATTCTATTCTTACCTGAAACCAGGCTCCAATTAATTATTATTTAGGTATTGGCAAAACATGGAAAGGCTATTGATAGCCATTCAAGCTATGCTGGAGTCACACAGTCATACCTCAAATAGCCTATAGTCCTCCCTCATCATCTTAGTGGCAAAGCATCATGGTTTGAAGGTATGTTTCCATGTGGACTTTTGAGAGGCCAACCACATGGCCCAGACTGATTTGTATCATATGCCAGGAATGGCTCAAAAGGGATGATGAAAGAGATGGAACAGAAATATACCCAGAAATAGGGAAGACAAGCTGTGGTGTGTTTGTCATTTACCATGCAATTTGTAGCTTAAGCAACAAACCACAACTGCATGCAAACACGATCATTTTAAGCAAAGAATTTTGTCACACAAATTTGCAGAACAAGCTTCAGTATTAAATGCATTCCACTATTATAGGCTCTAGTATTAGAGAACTCTAGTACTAGTGAACTCTAGTTGTAAAAACATTAACATGACATTTTTATAAGGCAATAGCAGCTAAGCCATACTGTGCAAATTTGAAGTGCAAAGTTGAAGAAAAGGTCTGATTTATCCAGAAGGACCAAAGCCTCAGGATTTGGTGGGTATTTTACTTAATCAGGATTTTTAAAAATATCCATATGACAAACTTCCTCTTCTGGTCTATTTCTTGTGAATTTCCAGAACTAGTTGCAACTTTTTAAATTCAAGATGGATTTTTTCCCCTTCTCCTGGGGGTTTCAGATATAGGGAGAGGTAAACTCCCATGGCAAAAGCCAATACAGTGCAGTGGTTTGAGTGTTGGACTAGAACTCTGGAGATCAGAGATCAGCCCCCTGCTCAGCCACAGAAGACCATTGGGTGACCTTAGGCAGGTCACACTCTCTCAGTTTCAGAGGAGGGCGATAGAAAATCCCCTCTTGCCAAGGAAATCCTGTGATAGATTTGCCTTAGGGTTGCTATAGGTTGGAAAGAGCTTGAAGACACGCAACAACAAAATTCCTAAGTCTGTGTATCCATTGTCTTGGTTCCTTTTGTGCTTATAGGCAGTGCCGCTGATGATGTATTCAACGGGGGGGGGGCATTTTTTCCTCTGACCATCCTTCCCTCCTGACATTTCTGGTTAGCAGGTCAAATACTCCCTCTGTGCTGTGCTTGAATGCAGAGTATGATTTTTTCTGCCTGACTTGTACACAAATATAATGCTAAAGTGATATAGTACTTTACCTCTATGGGACTTTTTCACTATACAGTCATCCCTTCACATTTGCTAGGATTAGGGGCACAGGACCCCCATGAAAGTAGGAAAATGTGAATAATTCTATGTCTCCCAAACCATATTTGACACACAAAAAAGTATGATCAACATATCCAATCCACCATGGATTCCTTTGAGGCATCAGGGTTCCTTCACAAGGCAGAAGTGGGGGGTTGGTGGGACTTACTGCCACCTTCACTGCTGCCCCACACCATGTTTAATAGGGACTTACAAGCCTCATTCACAGTTTCTCAATCTCACGAGACTTGCTGTCCCTATTAAAAACAGCCCAGGGAGGCAGCAGAGGTGGCAGCAAATAATCCATGAAGTATCAAACTCGCAAAAGTGAAACCCACAAATGTGGAGGGCTGACTGTAACTGGAAAAAAAATACCCCCCCTCTCTATATATATGTATTTATGAATTAATTAATCAATTAAAATGTGTCAGACCAGGACTGGGAATACTGGGAGTGAAGTATGGGGGTGAGATGTTGAGTTTATGGAGGGGATGAAAGGAAGAGAAAGGAAAGGAAAGGACAGTTAAGTTTACCCATACCACAGTTAAGGAGGAGGAAAATAAATAATCAGAACTCCAGTATATTTATGGCATGACTGGATGCAGAAGGTTGAACAACCATTATGTGGTGTTCCAAGCTATGAAAACCAGAAACGCAATACTCCAGCATTTACCAGAATTACTGGCCCATCTGGATGAATCCCTTAGATAGCAACTATGCCAGCAGGATAAAAGCAGAGGGGACACTCTTTAAAAGCACAATAGGTTTAGGAGAACATCACAAACAATGGCTATTTGGTAGGCTTGGTAGGTAAAAGGCAAGTAAAAGGAGCTGGATGTGAAATAAGAACAAGTCTTCTTCCAACAGCTGTTTAGAAAAAAGTTCCAGATTTCTGCACTCAGGCAATGAGATTGTTTTGAAAGGATAAAAAATACAGTCAACGTGTCCTGTTTGCCTTTTTGTGAAAGAAAGGGGGTAAAAATGCTGAGCAGTGTGTTTGCTGATGTTGTATCCACCACACAAGGGGCATTTGTCTCACTGTTTGAAAACACTGTGAGCCTCCTTGCTCTGAGTTCATTCTGCAATACTGCTGTTTCCACCTTTGCTGATCATTTTACCCCAAACCTGACCTTTTCAACTCCAATCCTTCCATGAATCCCCCACAGGACTGCTGAGCTGTTCAAAGCTTCCAGCTGGATACACACAAAAGCATGCAAGGTGGCTGGTCGCATTTCAATATGTTGATTTATTCATCTCTGCAGCCTCACAACCCCACATGCCTTCTGCATACAGCAAGGTCCAAGATCACCACTTTTCTCTGAGCACAGACGCCGGGTTGCCAGGATCAGCTGGTTTTCCCACCAGTATACACTGACAACAAGCATGTGTGGCCCTCCAAATGTCTGGACTGCAACTGTCACTGTCCTTAACTATTGGCCACACTAACCAGAATCTAGGGGAGCTGAAGGACATCAGCATTCTTGGGGCTCTTCCACACTACACAAGTATACCACTATGATTCCACTTTAACTGCTCTGGTGTGATCCTAAGGAATCCTGGGATTTGTTCTTTGGTGAGGCACGAGAGCGCTCTGGCTGAGAATTGTAAGTACCCCCTTCCTAAACTGCAGATCCTAGGATTCTATAGGATGGAACCATGGCATTTAAAGTGGAATGATAGTGCTATAACTGTGTTGTATGAAAGGGTGATTGAACCCTGATTGAGAGAGGAGACCCATACAAACTCACCCTTCCCTCCCTTTGAGCTAAGTGTGTGTATCAGGCATCTCAAAATAAAGGCAAGTCAAAGATCTCTTCACCACAGGAGTTGCTCCATTTAAAAATAAAGACAACTTCCTGCATAACAACAAGAAGAATGAGAAAAAGAAACAGAAGAAACATCACGGGCTAGTTATTCTGCAGTCATTCATAGTTGCAGTCCCCCTGGTTCCTTGAAGAGTGTCCAGTTCTCCTTTTCTCAGGACTTGATCAGCTTCTTGTCAAGATGAAACAGGCATCCAGAAGGATCAGAGCTGCCCATGAACCTTCCGGTTCCTTCCCCATTTCATCATTTTCCATGCAATAAATTGGTCCAACTGCTTGGATCATCCAATCCCGTTTTCTTGGCTTGTCTCAGTAGTCTTCATACACATCTGTGCGCAGGCAGTAAAGGATGGCCGCCCCCAGCATAAAGATGACTGAGCCCCAACCCAAGCCATATCCCCAGCTGAACTCATGGTAGCTCCTCAGCAGGGTACTGTCGATGAATTTGATTGGGTAGAGAATTAAGGCACAGACCTGCAGGACCACTAGATCAGCAAAGAAATAAAAAGGTCTGTTAAACCCAAAGGGGACTGGTAAAAGATTCTTACTGCGCAACATTACACAGCTGCATCAATAAGAGACTTAGGCCATTTCCGCACTAGACTGTTATACTGCTGTTATTCCACTGCAAACCCCAGAATTCCATAGGATGTTGAAAGTGGAACAACAGCACTGTAACAGTCTAGTGTCGAAATGGCCTTACACATTAATTGCACAGACAATGGTTAGGGAGATAGTTGTGTTCCACTTCTTGAATCACACAGATTCTCCGCTTCTTGTCACTTATCACTTCTTGTGATATGGTAGTCTCTCTCTCCAGTCTCAGACTGGCAATTCCAAAAGAAATAATAAAATCTAAAATAATATCTAGAGAAGTTAACTGCATCCATCAAATGTTTTTGCTCTGCAAACTAAATTTCCTTTTCCAAATTCCTTTTTTAGTATGGATTTCAACAGACTTTCTATTCTGTTGGCAAAACCCATGTAAAAAAAGTAACGATGACAGTAAAACATTCAGAATCTCTAAGTCAAATAGGTTTCATAAATAAAAGGAGAGTGGTTTCCAGCCTTCAGAGCTATTTTGTAGCTTTTCAGCTTAAACAATTGTTGTTGCGTGCCTTCAAATCATTTCCAACCCTAAGGCAAACCTATCATGGGGTTTCCTTGGCAAGATTTGTTCAGAGAGGGTTTGCCTTTGCCTTCCTTTAAGGCTATAAGAATGTGACATGCCCAAGATCACAAGTGGGTTGCCATGGCTGAACTGGAATTCAGACCCTGGTTTTGAGTCATAGGACATTTCTGCACTAACTCGTTATAGCGCTATGATTCCTCTTTCAACATCCTATGGAATCCTGGGGTTTGAAGTTTGGGGAGGGGCTGGCTGGCCCCTCCCTAAACTGCAAGCCCCAGGATTCCATAGGATGTTGAAAGCGGAATCATAGCGCTATATCAGGCTAGTGTGGAAACAGCCATAGTTCAATGCTCAAACCACTACACCACGCTGGCTCACAGGGATAAGTTCCTGCACCCAAGATGCTTCAGCAGACTTTTTATTTAAAACCAACAATATCAACATGTGAAATGAAACAACTTGGGTGAACTTTGCATAAGTACAGAGAAACATTTTGAACCTTCTATAGATCTGGTGAAAACTTCTTCCAAAATGCCTCTACAGATGACTTTTGGTTTTACCAGCCCTCACTCTTCTGATGATTTCAGGGCTGTTTTTTTTTGTGGTCAGATTTACTGATCTATGCTTTCTAAACATGCTGGGAGTAAATAGTGAAGCAGGCTTACCTGCTGTCCCCTTTTCTCTCTGTTTGGCTGGTCAATCATACCCAGCAAAGGATCGGAGAGCTACTGGCTATTTACCTTGCCGGTTGTAGGCAGGCACACACTGTTATAGTGCTACCAGCTAGAAGAGGACCTCACTCTTTCCCAGGTCAATCCTGTTTGCATCGTTTACTGCAGACATGCTCCTGCAATCCAACACTGAAGGTTTGTGTTTCTTCAGCATCTTCCCAATGTCAGTGCTGATTAAAACAAAAACCTTCAGCTAGACTGAGGAAGAACAGGGATGCTAGCCGGCATAAAAAGACTTTATAAAAAAGAGCTTCTTTTTCAAAGGCTTTGCTAACTGAGGTACAACTGTATATTAAATTTCCATGTGGACAGCTGGGAAGAATACTGAGGTTGTGTGTTTCACATGGAATGCTTTCCTTCTCTCCTTGTATAAATGGGAACAGGTTTTTCTTCCTTTGCTGATCACTTGATTATGCTTTCTCTATGTGTTTTTGCTAGTTTGCTTGTAGTCATCAGCTATTTTTGTCTGTGAATTAGTTTAAGTTTAATCATATTCATAGGAGCAAAGCGAAGGAAGGATACATACCTGCTACAAAAAGGAGGACAGCAATGGCATGGTAAGATCGCTTGTAGGTACCCACGCAGAAGGAAATCAGAGACATGAGAAATGACAGCAGAGTGATGGTAGCTGCAATCAGGATTAAAACCAGAGCAGCTACTTGCCAGTCTGGGGGAGAGGTGATCAGAAAATCAGACATTTGTGAGGAAGCATCTCAAGGCACTATCAACAGAGAAGAGAAACGTAGCCAGCAATCGAGAACTCTAGAAATACAAGGCAAACATTCTGGCAAATCGTGAGTTACTATTCGCGTTGCCTATCATTCTCAGTTGGCTTTTTCTACTAGTAGAGGCTGCTAAGCTCACCAGAAAACAAAAGCTGCCTTTCCAAATCTGGGATCCTGCTTTGTTTTTCCTCAACAAATCAAGATTTGTAACTTGTATGTATTTACTGGATGTCTTTTCCATCTGTCTCAGAATAAAGAGAGCAATTAAAATAAAAAGGCACAAATTATTAAAACAGAATCTTGTTAAGGGCTCCATTAAAAAAATAATAAAAAAGTAATTTAAATACAGCAGCCAAGCTCAATGCCTGCTGGAATAAAAAACAATTTTTTGCTTGCAATAGGTAGGAGGCCAATGTAGCTACCCTGTATTTCAGGACATGGATGGAGCCACAAGGAATATTCTTTTTTGGTGTATCTTTTAATGCTGGTAGGATCAAAAACAGACTTTGTTTGAAGATCTCTAAGGTTAGAGAGGCCCTCAGACAACTTGAAGCCAAGTCATCGGGCAGAATAAACCCCTATAATTCTGATTTATAAAAGATGAAGTAAATCAGAATCTTGGAGGGATGTCACAAAAAGCGTTGGTCTTCTGAGCAGTTTAGCAGCTAGTTACAATTGCTCACGGTAGCATCTAACAGCTCGTTCACATAGGGCAGGATCCACCAAAACCCTGCTTTCCTATACTGTGTGGTCATTTTTACATTAGTAATTTACAACAAAATGTATGTCCATATCCTAGAATTTTTGCTATTTGACACCACAATGCAGTTCATTGTCAGAAATATGTGTTCTTCTGAGATTGTGGAGACCAAAGAAGCCCACATAATCATGTAGTCATTTTAGTGCCAAAAGAATCTTCCATTTGTTGCTATGACAATTTATTAGAATTTTGGTACAAAATTTATTATGCATAAGTCCCACTCAGTTCAATGAGATTTACTCCCAATGAAGTATGTATTGGAGTCCTGCCTCAGGGTGCTACAGCGCCGTCATTTCTGTAAAGTTGCAGCAGTCTTGGGAATTAATCTACCCAAACCGCCATTTCCACACTACACTGTTATAGTGCTATTATTCCATTTTCAACCTCCTATGGGATCCTGGGGTTTCCAGTTTAGGGAGGGGCATTTAGAATTCTCAGCCAAAGAGCTCTTGGGCCTCAGCAAACTACAAACCCCAGAATTCCACAGGAAGTTGAAAGTGGAATAATAGCACTATAACTTGTAGTGTGGAAATGGCATATCTCAACTAAGGATGCAAGGTTATACCTACTTACCTTGAGATTACATTCCACTAAACTGTGGGTTTACTTCTGAGTGGATGCATCTAGGAGTACCCTACTCATTTCTCATTAGCCAGCCAGCTTTGGTTCTGCCTTGTTTGGGTGTGCAAAATGGGCCAACCACAAGTACAGGTATTTACTGTGGTTCAGAAGTGGGAAAACAATGGCGTCATCTAACCTATTTTTGTAATCCTAAGAGACCCAAACACTACAGGGGTTAAAGACTAGAGTAAATTATTAATAAGCTAAAAAAAACTCATTTAATTACATTTATGTTAGAAGGGGAAAATGTTAACTATTAAGTTTATGTTCGATATAAGTGAAATACCTGCACTAAAACTCTCATTAGAATAAAGCTGGATCACGTTTGAATATTCCTAAGAGATCCCTTATCAAGGCAATCATACATAGCTTGTGTCTTTTATCTTTATATGTAGAAACCAGTTCTTCAAATTGGATCCAGCTGAGAAGAAGACTACTGGGGAATCTGCTCATTAGTAAATGCCATCAAATGAGTTTACACCCCACCTTTTTAGCTTGAAGGAATGAAACAAAGGTGTTAATTTTTGAAAGCCCCCAAGTTTCATCAACCCCAGCTCTCTGAAGCTGCTTTCGCTTATTTATTTTTATTGTTAGGCACTATGACATTGTAACCCACAATAAAAGAGAAGGAAAACTAATCCTGACACCACTTCATTGCTTTTAAAATTGTAGCTACATGACAAAGGGCTAAATTAATTTTTCTTAGGAATTACCATTCCAGTACAAAAGGCAACACTGAAGTTCATTCATCCTATCCTTCAGAATGAGGAATTTCTCCACCTCCCTATTTGCTCCTATTCCTTCACAGATAAGGTCAATCCTGACCGTACTTATAAACCCAATAAACATTTGCCACACTACCCAAAGTTTGTTATAAACTTTGATATTTGTGTTAATTTGGTTGTAAAGGGCAATTTTTGGCGAAGTGTTGCCAGCAGCATGCCATAGTTTGTTAGTACAACTAGGGCCATTTCCGCATTAGAGTGTTATAGTGCTATTATTCCACTTTCAACATCCTGTGGAATACTGGGTTTTGTAGTTTATGGAGGAGTCTCCCTAAACTGGAAACTCCAGGATTCCATAGGGTGTTGAAAGTGGAACAACAGCACTGTAACACTCTAGTGCAGAAATGGCCGAGAGCAGTTTAGGTTACCTGCATTTTGTCAGTATTTTCTTACTTCCATACATGCTGTAGACAGTACCATGGCAGTAAGCTTCTCATTCTGCAGATGTCTTTTCTCATCTGCAACTACTGACAATAATAAGAAGGCTTATCACACCACAGTGTTACATTGTCATAGCAATGCATTATTCCTGCCTTTGTATAAGCCTTATCACATGTCACTGCGTTGTGTTGCATTGCAGAGTTGTTGAAAATATATTAAAATAATAAATATATTTTCATTTTTATTAATAATCTATTAATGACCCCCTGTCACACAATCATTCAGTAACCAGTTTGGGTGCAGATATCTCATGGCACTTTCTTCCATCATAGCATCGTGACATCATGGAACAATTATAGCTACAAGAACCAATCACAGAAGTAAAGGATGGGGAATACAAGTCTGTAATGATGCCTTAATGTGGATGAACAAACTGTGTAAATGCAGCTATTGAAGCGCAAAAGTGGAAGGGGTGCAAGAGAGAGCATCAACAATCAGCTATCCTCATGAGAATGGCCAGAGCAGAATTCAATCAGAATAACGCAGCATAAAGGAATGGTGTGATAAGGCTCAAAAAGTCTTCACAAGGTATAACATTTTGTTTTCTAATAGCTGAAGCATACCCCACTACTTTATCTCAGAATGAGACTACTTTGAGACAAGAAAAACCACATATAGAGAAGAGCATTGCTACTCAAAGTGGTGGTCCCTGGATTAGTGATGGTCCCTGAGCCACTGGCTGCTGATCCATGGCAAGTTTCCAGGCAAGAAAGAAGCAACTGTACCTAAGGGCATGCATTTCATGTTGGTCTCTGGCACATTGGAAAACAATTGTTGCCAGTCCCCTACATCAAATAGTCTGGGAGCAGTGGTATACAGAACCATTTCTCCAATATCTTGGGAACAGATTTAGGTTTATCATGTTTGGCTTGAAAGGAGCGTAATGCCAACTATACATTGTTTTCAGATGAATTTCTCACTAATGCAGAAATATATTTCTGAGCCAAAGAGGAAAAAATTTTGAGACCACTCTTCTGCAATCATATGATGCCAGTGTCAGAGTCTGATGCTATTTTGGTCCTTCAGTATATTGTGCATCCATCTGTGTAGTTGAAAAAATACAAACAGCCTCAGTTTAGTCATTTCGGCTTCTAGTGAAAGTTCAGGGTTGGTTTGCACTTGGACCCATTTATTTGTCTTTTTTGTCTATGGTCTGTGATGTCTTTACGACTCTCCCTCAACATCACTTTTCAAATGATTTGCTCCTTTTGCAGTCAGTTTTCTTCACTGTCCAGCTTTCACAACCATACACAGAAATCATAAATACCACACTATGGGTGAATTTATTATTTAAGGATATCTTTACACTTGAGAATTTTAGTTTGTTCCTTCCAAATCTTAGGCCAAAGAGCAATCTGGCTGAGAATTTGAAATGTTTCTCCCGAAACGGTAAACCCCAGGATTCCATAGGAGGTTGAAAGTGGAATCATCGCACTATAAGAGTGTCGTGCAGAAATGTTCATAGTGTGGAAATGGCCTTAGTTTCTACTGATTTTTTGACTAGTTTTCATTTTGATTCATGACTGAGGCCATTTCCACACTACACTGTTACAGTGCCATTATTTCACTTTCAACATCCGGTGGAATTCTAGAGTTTGTAGTTTACTGAGGGCAAAGAACTCTCTGGCTGAGAATTCCAAATGCCCCTCCCTAAACTGCAAACCCCAGGATTCCACAGGATGTTGAAAGTGGAATAATATCACTATAACAGTGTAGAGCAGAAATGGCCAGAGCCTGGGTATGCCAAATCTTTAACCATCTCAATGTCTTCATTGTCTTCTTTAAAGTTATGTAAACCAAGTGTGGTCATTCTTTTTGCTTTCTTTGCATTCAGCTAAAACCTTGCTTTTGTACATTCTTCCTTAAATTTCCTTACTAGTCACTCCAAGTCTTTGCTAGTAATATGGGATCATCAGCCTATGTTAAGTGACTGATGTTCCTTCCCTCAATTTTCACACACTTTCTTCCTCCAAGTTTAATCTGTCCAGATGATATCTTCTGTGTATGAGTTAAACTGACGGGGCAATAAAATGCAGCCTGGTCTTATTCTCTTGCCAACTGGAAACCGTTTCTCTTTCGCCATACTCTGTCCTGGCAGTGCCCTGTTGTCCACAGTATTGGTTACTGGCATATCTCCAGAATAAATAGCAAGACAATGAAGACAGAGAACGAGGGGAGAGCTAACATGACAGTGTTGCAAACAGACACATAAAGTGGGCTGGGAATTTTTCCAGCAAGGCAGACAAATAAACCAAGTGAAGCATCTGGAACTATGAGCCCTTTCACTATTTGTCTGTTTTGTGAAAACAAAAGGCCTCATTTCCAGCTCCTCTCAATCAGCAGTTAATATCAGAGACAGAAGATTCGGCAAGGAATTGTTCAGGGCAGGGGTGGAGAGCTCTGGCAGGTCCCAGGGTCAATTTTCTGTTCCCAGGATTCTCCAGGGACTCCACACCCTCCTGAAAATGCCCCAGTGGGTGGGTGAGGAATGGAACTGGAAGTGACCAGAAGGCCATTCATTTCTTGTTCTGAAGAACCAAGGGGAGGATGTTAAACAGTGCAGATGGCCTGTGCAATGGATTTAAAAGATGAGCCGCCACACCTAGAGGCTTGGAGGACAGGGAACACATCCAAAGGGGGTAGACTGGGGAGTCTGTAGGGTCACAAAGAGAGCATTTTGCCCACCTCTCATTTAGGGACATTTCATAGAACCATAGAATTGGAAGAGACCACATGGGTCATCGAGTCCAACCCCCTGCCATGCAGAAAGACACAAAGCATTCTCAACAGATGTTAAATATGCATTTTTAAAAGAGATCCTGATCCAGGATCAATGAGCCAAAGAGGAGCAATGCAATCACATTTGTTTAAAACAAATGTTTTTACTAGTTTTTATTGCTGATACACTCATTATTATTCTTAGATTTACGCATTTGAGTTTTAGACTCTGGCTCACATCATCCCTCGCTACTGGTCAGGCCAGGTGGGACGCAAGGGAGTCCAACAAAGTTTCCCAAACTTTGCCTTCTGATATAATTCAAGAATGGAGGGGGGTGCTGTCAATCTATGTATGTCTGGTATATCTTGGTCCAAGATAAGAGCAAGTTGTATGAAGTATGTTAGATCATCCAGGTAATTGGGGAGGGGGAGCTATCAACATTAGAATGCGTCACGTCTGGTTTTTCTAAAAATCTGATTCTTTCTCTCTCTCTCTCTAAAACTTTCAGTACTAAGGAAGAGAATGGATTAGTTTCCAGCATTCCCAGATGTTGCAAGAGCAAATATGTTTGCTTTCCAATGTAAATAAATTAGAATAAAGCACTTTTTTAAAAAAAAAATTGTGTGTGTGCGCATGTGTGTTTCATGCCTCAAGCTAAGTGCCAGAACAGGTGATGGTAGAAATCTCTAAAAGAAAGTGGTCATCTGAAGATCTTGTGATAAATCATGAGATTTAACTCTGATGCTTGCATAGCAACTTCCACATATCTGCTACCTGCTATATTAAGATTAAACAGTTTTCTGCCTATGAAGCCAGTGGACACACTTCTTTTCTTCCCCCTCCACTTTAAAATCTAAATGTGTGAACTGCTGTTAACATTTTATTTTGTGTATGTGCAAGTCTTCCAGCTGTGTTACCCAGCTCTCGTATTCTTTACTACCTGAGCATATGTGATCCTCGTATTTGCTCCCTTTTACCTGATAACTTTTTGCCACACGGTTACCACATGAGAGGGACCAAACTGACCCTCTAGATGTTTTGGACTACAAAACCCACCATCCCTCACCAGAAGCCATGATTTCTGGGACTTCTGGGAGCTAAAGTCCAAATCATAGAAGGCCAAAGTTTTCCCCAACCTTCCTTTTATTGGATTATTTTCAGAATAAGGGTGTGGGTGAGAATGTGAGCTGCCTAAAAGTCCCCAGAAGAAACAAGGAACAAAATGTAACTAAATCTATTTTAGTTTCACTTTCTTGCCTTCTGTCCTTGCCCCGGCTTCCTGGAAAGGGTGAAAACACAGAAGCAAGTCACATATGACTGAAGAGGAGGACGCACTCAAGAGCTCCAAGAACACTCCCCAAAGAAGGAACAACAGTTGGCAGAGTACAATTCCCACAAAATGCTGCAATGGAAGATGGTTCAGCATCTCCAAGGCAATTAGACTAAGGCCATTTCCGCACTAGCCTGTTATAGCGCTATGATTCCACTTTCAGCATCCTATGGAATCCTGGGGTTTGCAGTTTCGGGAGGGGCCGACTGGCAACCAATGCTATCAGACACATAGCACTGCCTAAGGGGGGGGGGCAAAGTGACCACAGATTGAACTTCTGAAAGGCATGCTGGAAATGCAGACAGCCCAGATTAGGGTGAGCAAGTCCTGGCCCTACTGATACGTTTTGAATCACACCTCCTATTAACCTTGTATGGAATAAGCAAAGTTTGGGAGTATTGGAAGCTGGAGTTCCACAGGCAAGGTTTGACATTTTTTACTTTTTTGGACTTTAACTCTCAAAATCCAGCAGAGAACATGGGAGGATGCTGCAAATTGCAGTCCAAAAAAGTAACTTTTCCAAACTCTTGGGTCAGGCTGGAAGTTCCTGTAGCTGAGCATCCTGTTTCCCACAGTGGTCAGCCAAGAGTCACCAGGAAGTCCCAAACAAGCATGGCACAGAAGGCTTGGCATTTTCTTGTTGTTTTGATTCTACTCCTCTTCTATACATGGAGGTTACATTTAACTTGAAGAAGAGAAGAAGCCAAGAAAAAGAACACCACTGCAAGGCCAGTGTTCTTCATTCACACAACGATTCTGGCAAGCTCTCCTTTTTCATCCTCAGCAACAGTTTGTTCCAGTTGTATATTAATTCTGCATGAGATTTTGCTTAGGTTTGGAAGAAAACAGCTATGCATGTCACTCCAAATGTCCCTGAATCCAAATTTAATCAAGAAATCAGATGCAATAAAATAATAAAATAAACTCTGAGACACCTCAGTTAATTTGATTTTCCAAGACTGCTAAGGGCAATGTGTGGCTTTTCAGGTGTCTTTGGACTGTACTCCCATCATCCCTCACCACTGGCTCTGCTGGCTACATCTGATGGGAACTACAGTCCAATAACATCAGCAGGTTGATCAACCCTTCTAATGAGATGAGAGAGACAATAAAGCTTCATATTTACATGGAAACTGAAAATTAGCATATTCTCCCCATCTCTGTCCATTTCCCTACATTTCCGTAAGAGCTGCAGTGAAGATAGAAAATTTTACCAGGCAAATCCTTTCCCTGACCATCTGTGGCGAGGATAGGCAAGCCTGTTAAATGTTTGCCTGTCACTCCACTATTAAAGGTCCAGGACTTGAATCAGTTGGGGTGCCACTGTCCAACGGATCACCCCCTTCCAAGCTACGATGAACCTCACATCGACTCTATCACTCCAACTAAAAAGTAAGTACTCAAGTTTCATAAAAGGAAAGGGGCTTGCACTGTTTGTAATTCCACCATAAGAGTTACCCTCCCAGTACTACTCAAAGTGTTGATTCATGTAAGACTTCTGCACTAGGCTGTTATAGCGCTATGATTCCACTTGCAACATCCTATGGAATCCTGGGGTTTGCAGTTTCGGGAGGGGCCAGCGCTATAACAGCCTAGTGCAGAAATGCTCATGGACTGACACCAGTCCCCAAGACATTGGTGATTTGTCCTTGGAGAATTTCCAAGAAAGAATTGTAGCCAAAGGGCATGAATAAGGTGCTATTCCCTGACACACTGGTAAAATAACTGCCAGTCTTTCACATCAGATAACTTCAGAAGCACTACCAATATCAGGATATTTGCGTCCACACTGCCTATTAATGGGGACTCTAACTATTTTTACATATATTTCAGCTCAAAGGTACTTGTTACAGTCTGCACTTCTTGCATTTAATTCCTTCCAACCTTACCGCTTTATAATTATCCACTACCACTGCCACCATCACACTCTATCACCGGCCAATTTAGGAAAACACCACACACATTTGATGGACCAAGTCCTCAAGTGCTTGTGCCACCATATGGCAGTGTGGTTAAGAGTGTCTCAGTGGGACTTAGGAGACCTAGGCCATTTCTGCACTACACTGTTACACTGCTATTATTCCACTTTCAACCTCCTGTGGAATACTGGGGTTTGGAGTTTACTGAGACCAAAGAGCATTCTGGCTGAGAATTCCAAATGCCCCTCTTTAAACTGCAAACCCCAGGATCCCATAGGATGGTGAAAGTAGAATAATAGCACTGTAACAGTGTAGTGTGGAAATGGCCATAGCATCAGACCCCACTGAACCATGAAGCTCATGGGCAGAGCTTGGGCCATTTACTCCCCTTGGTCTGACCTACTTCACAGGACTGTTTGGGATAAAAACAGGAAGGAAGCAAACCTTGAGTGCCTCCTTGAGTTCATCAGAAGACAAAGATCAACATGTAACCAATAATTCAACAAAAGAGGCTGGCTCTTTCAAAAATCTTGGTCCACTGTTTGGAAATCTGGATTTAAGGCCCTTTTTGCCCTCTTTATCTAATATATAAAAGTCAAAGTTGGTGAGTTTGTCTGCGTCAGCTGAAGACCTCATATGATTGGCTGACTAAGAAGATTCTATGGAATCCCGGGGTTTGCAGTTTAGAATTTCTAGCCTGAGAGCTCTTGGGCCTGGCCAGTTGCTCTGGAGATGAGGCCTAGCAGCAAGGAGGAGGGCAGTGTATTCCCTCAGAAACCCAGTCCCTGTAAATTAATAACTCTGTTTACAGATTGGATTGGAGAATATGGGGAAAAGTTACACAGACTTCACAAGACAATTTGGGGTATTAGAGACACAGAATCTCAAATCTGTGTATTTTAACCCCATCTAATTCCTAAAGCAAAGTAAGGTAACTCCTAAATTATTTCTAACAAGTATTACCTATGAGAAAATAAAATCTGAGGCTGCCTAAGAAGATTCTATGGAATCCTGGGGTTTGCAGTTTAGAGAGGGGCCTTTAGAATCCTCGGCCAGAGAGCTCTTGGGCCAGTTGCTCTGGAGATGAGGCCTAGCAGCAAGGAGGAGGGCAGTGGGTTCCCTCAAGAACCCAACCTGTGTGTGCTAATAACTCTGAATACAGATTGGATTGGGGAATATGGGGGAAAGTTACAGGTACTGGACAAGATAGTCTGGGGAACTGGAGACACAAGATCTCCGATCTTTCTAACACCTATTACCTATGAGAAAATAAAATCTGAGGCTGCCCAAGAAGATTCTATGGAATCCTGGGGTTTGCAGTTTAGAGAAGGGCCTTTAGAATCCTCTGCCAGAGAGCTCTGGGGTCAGTTGCTCTGGAGATGAGGCCTAGCAGCAAGGAGGAGGGCAGTGGGTTCCCTCAAGAACCCAACCTGTGTGTGTTAGTAACTCCGAATACAGATTGGATTGGGGAATATGGGGGAAAGTTACAGGTACTGGACAAGAGAGTTTGGGGAACTGAAGACACAAGATCTCCAATTTTTCTAACACGTATTACCTATGAGAAAATACAATCTGAGGCTGTCTAAGAAGATTCTATGGGATCCTGGGGTTTGCAGTTTAGAGAGGGGCCTTTAGAATCCTCAGCCAGAGAGCTCTGGGGCCAGTTGCTCTGGAGATGAGGCCTAGCAGCAAGGAGGAGGGCAGTGGGTTCCCTCAAGAACCCAACCTGTGTGTGTTAATAAATCTGAATACAGATTGGATTGGGGAATATGGGGGAAAGTTACAGGTACTGGACAAGAGAGTTTGGGGAATTGGACACACAAGATCTCCAATTTTTCTAACTCGTATTACCTATGAGAAAATACAATTTGAGGCTGTCTAAGAAGATTCTATGGAATCCTGGGGTTTGCAGTTTAGAGAGGGGCCTTTAGAATCCTCGGCCAGAGAGCTCTTGGGCCAGTTGCTCTGGAGATGAGGCCTAGCAGCAAGGAGGAGGGCAATGGGTTCCCTTAAGTACCCAACCTGTGTGTGTGAATAACTCTGAATGCAGATTGGGGAATATGGGGGAAAGTTACAGGTGCTGGACAAGAGAGTTTGGGGAATTGGAGACACAAGGTCTCCAATCTTTCTAACAAGTATGGGAAAACAAGAGACCGGGCAAGGCTGGGTATATAGGGTAATTTAAAAAAAGAAATGCGCGAAGGGCTTGAAACGGGGGCACTTTACCCGTCTGGAGGGTGGAGAGGCACCGCCAGGCGTCCGCGGCTTGCCGACAAGCCTCCCAGAGGGAGAGGGCGTAGCGCTCGGCCGTGACCCAGGCGGGGCTCCCCAGGGCCGCCACGTCCAGGGCGAGCGCCAGGAAGGCGCAGAGCAGCGCGACCAGCTTGAAGGGGCGGCGGAGCAAGCCCTCCTCCTCGTCCTCGGCCGCCGACATCCCCGCGAAGGTGGCCTCTCCGAAGGAAGCCCCGCCGTCGGAAGGAGAGGAGCCCCGAGGGCAGCGGGAGGAAGGGAGGCGTCGCCTGGAGGATGCGGAATCAAGGACCGAGCGCGCCGGGGCTGGGGTTTCCAAACAGGGCACCCCACGCAAGCCTAGCCCGAGGCTCACTGGAGGGCTGGAAAGTTTGCCAAACACTGATGAGAACGGCCGTCCCGGTCTCTCCGTCCAGGGTCCGCCCCTTCGATCCACCCCCGGCCACCCTCTGGCTGCCGGATCCTAGAGGCAGCCGCCCCGTGGGGAGGGGAAGCCCGGGCCGTGGGTGGACCCAGGCGGTAGTGTAGCTCCCGGGGAGAGGGGTCAACAGGAGAGCATTGCCCCCCCCTAAAAACTGTGCTCCCCCAGGGAAAGTTCCCTCCGGTCTCCCAATTTCTAGCATCATCCCACGCAGGGACTGAAAACTGTTTGGGATGGTTGGGAATGGCCTGGAGGCAGGCAAAGCGACCCAGAGAATACGCGGGGCGCAGCAAAGAGAGGAGCTCTCGCGCTCGAATGGTATACATTCGTGCCTTTTCCGCACTGCGCTCTTACAGCGCTATTGTTTCGCTTTCAACATCCTGTGGGAATCCTGGGGTTTGCCGTTTAGGGAGGGACCTGCAGAACCACGAGAGCAGCAGACAAATAAAAAGGTCTGTTAAACCCAAAAGTAATTGGTGAAGGAGTTTTACTGCACAAGATTACGCAGCTGCATCAATAAGAGACTTAGACCATTTCCGCACTAGACTGTTATAGCACTATTATTCCACTTTCAACATCCTCTGGAATCCTGGGGTTTGCAGTTTAGGGAGGGGCCTTTGAGGATCCCAGGATTCCATAGGATGTGGCAAGTGGAATAATAGCACGATAACAGTCTAGTGCGGAAATGGCCTTGGTGACTGAAGGAAAATTGAATTGGAGACACAGAATCCTTTTTTGGGGAGCAGTGGCCTCATTTTTATTCCCTCCCCTCATTACATCCCTGGACCCCCCATAGGTGGTTCACGGATGTCTGCCAGGCTGCAACTTGTGGCTGTTGTTCCGCAGTGCCTGTGACTTTTTCTGCACAGAGAGGCCATGACCGAGATGGTAACTTTTGTGACTTTTGTGCCTGCCACAAGAGAACTTTGAGGGAGCAGGAGAGCAGTGACCTGAGTCAAAGGCAGTTCATCATTTGCTAGTTTCAGAGCTCAGATCTGACTAAGAGGCAGGGCTGCCCCAACATATTTTGCTGCCTGAGGTAGAGGAACAGGTCCCCATCCCTACCTGAAGCTACCCAGCTTGTTTTGGTGTAGGAGAGGGAAAAGGCCCCAAGTGGCTCCCCCTATTTCCCTTCAGATTAACCCTGACTTGTGGTGATATGTTCATGTTTTCTTGGCAAGGTTTTTGAGAGGAAGTTTGCCTTCGCCTTCCTCTGAGGCTGAGAGAGTGTGACTTGCTCAAGGTCAATCCATGGGTTTTCATGGCTGACTTAGGATGCAAACCTATGTCTCCCAGAGGGATGGACTTAACACAAAACCACTAAACCATGCTGGCTGTCATATCTCTCTGTCCTGGCAGTAAAAACTGTAGTTGTTGTGTGCCGTTGAGCTGACTGTGAGTTATGGTGAGAGGAACCTAGCACAGGGTTTTCTGGGGCTGAGAGTGTGAGACATGCCCAAGGTCACCCGGTGGGTTTCCATGGCCAAAGGAGAATTGCACTCTTCTCTCTGGGATCGTAGTCCAATTCTTAAATCATTCCACCATGCTGCCTCCTGGCAATAAAAATACAATAAGCAACAAATTAAATATGCCTTTCCATGTCACTGCAGATCTGCTACTTAAAGGTGTCCCCTTTAGTAATAAGCCACCCAACCCAGTAGTAAAGATTCCCTAACTTGTAAATGGCTCACATTTTAACCCAGCTCTACAAACAGTTAAGAAATGTCAAACATATATCCCATAATGATAATCTGCTTTTTCCCTTTCTTCATTAAATATATAATCCCGACATTTTGTACAAGTAAATGGTTTTCTCTCCACCCACTTTATCCTCATAACTGCCCTGTGAATTATGTTGTTTGTTTAATATATTTATAACCTCTCTTTTCTGGTATAACCCTTGTGAAGTAGCTTACATCAACAAGCAATATAAGCTATCCAATGGACTAATTAAAACAGCAGCAGCTAGGACAAAAAGACAGTGTAAAATCATTACTTAAAAGTACATGGATTTTTTTAAAAAAGTTTTAAAAAAATTCTCAAAGGAGGCCAGAGCTATTTAATGAAGATAACAGGAATTCCAAAGATAATAGGGCCAACCACTGAAAAGGACCTGTTGTTGCTACCTAGCAGGGGTGTGAGTCAAGTTTTGCACTTTAGTGGGTGGACTCCGGAGAGTCTGTTTTGTGCTGAGCCACTCCAACCCCCAGCCTCCCAGGAGTTTATAAATAGCTCGGCCAACTGCCAGGGGGCCATTAAGTTAGTGAATCTGCCGTAACATTACCCAGGAAGGGAGGGAGGAAAGGAATGGAATGCAATTTCCCTTCTGAATGCATGCCAGCTTATGTTTCCTCATGTGTGGGAAACAATTTTTTCCTAGCGCAAAGCTAGCAAGATAATCTTCTGGGGTGGCATATGAAGGGAGCAGTTGGAACTGTGGTGTAGATCAATTTCCTCAACCCAGGACCTTCAGTTACGCTTGACTATAAACCCCAACATTCCCAGACAGAGTAGAACCCGGTGCCCTTCAGATACGTTGGACTACACATCTGGAGGGCACCATTTGAAGAAGTGGACTGTTCCCTCTTTCAGTACATCTGGGACTGGCCAGCAACTATACCAGTGCCCAGGAAGCTGTGGCTCTTCAGATATTATTGAACTTCAGTTCCCATTAGCCCCAAGTAGCCAATGGTGGGGGATGATGAAGATACGTAACCTGGTTCTCCTTCTTGGTCCCACACTAACAGCAAACTCGGTTTCCACAACACCTGTACAGTAGCCACGATGGGACCACCAAACACAAGGATGTTGAGAATAGATTACTTGAGAACAAGTAACTTTTAATTTTGAAATAACTTAACTACATATCTTAATACAGTAATGTATGTATTGTTCCCATGATAGCATGTGATAATACTTTTCTCTGTTTAGATATGGGAAAGCAAGATACAGAAAAGAAGCCCACTGTCTTGAGGGGAAGTGTAACACCAGCTATGAATGACCAAGTCATGCAAGATATTATGTATTTTTTCGGATACCAACAAACAATCAGGTGCCTCTCAACTCCACTGTGGGACATGGTATTTTGGGGAAAATAATTCCCAGCATATGATGAAACAGATCCAGCTTCATCAATATATCCTTGAAAGCTAGTCTGATGGTTTTTTTTGTCTTTTACATGGCCAAATAAAGGTATCACCAAAGGATAGGTTTTGTTTTGGCTTTTTACACTGTGAGAAACTGTTGTTCATACAGCACAATCATGAGAACACATCTCTTCCCAGGTAACTATACATTGGACTGCATCCTCCGTGAGGACTAAGCACTTAAAACGGTGTATGGGACCACTGTTGCCCATTTAACATTGCTTATTAGTGTGTTATATTCTTCTTTTCCTCCAGTGAAGGTCAACTCTCCTCTTCCCCACTTTATCCTCATAACAGCCCTGTGAGGTTCATCAGGCTGAGAGAATGACAGGCCTAAGGTCATTCAAAGAATGTCCTGGTTTAGTGGTAATTTGAACCTGGATCTCCCAAAGTTCCAGTCCAACACTCAGGTGGCTAGCCAGTGCACCGTGCTACTCAAGAACAAAAATTACCAGCGAATTGATTAAGTATTACAAGCAATTTTAAACATGGTAGAGGTTGAGCCTCCTTTATCTGGAAATCCAAAATCTGAAAACCTCTAAAAACCAAATAGTTTTGCCGCCAGCCACCTGCTTCCCCCTTGGAGGCAGTGGCTGCAGCGCTCGTGCACGTTTCTCTCTCAGAGCCTCAGTCTCTCTTTTTGTTGCCAGGTGCCTGCTTCTGTCTTGGAGGTGGTGGCTGTGGTGCTCCTGCTCATTTGTCTCTCAGGTCTAAGAAGCACCACAGCTATCGCTTTGAAGGCAGAAGCAGCAGGAGCCAGCAAAAAAGGAGAGAGACTGAGGATCTGAGAGATGAACAAGCAAGAGTGCCTCACCTTGAAGGCAGAAGTGGGCAGCTAATGCAAAAACAGAGAGATTGAGGATCTGTGAAATGGTGGGAGGCATAGATTTGCACCATGCGCTATGTGTGGATTTCTACCCTTTCAGAGATCCTCCGTCTCTCTCCAGCCTTGCGTCTCATACCCCACACACGTAGCAAACAAATGAGATCTGAGGCTATTCCAAAAGGTACTGCATTAAAAAAAAATGGAACATTTCTGGTTCCAAGCATTTCAGATAAAGAGATGCTCAATCTGTATTATGCTAAAATGTCCACACAAAAATTGTCAGTAGCAGCTCCATCAAGGCAGATTTTTTTTAACTTGTCAACTTGTTCAATACATTTTAAAATTATTTAAACTATTTAATTATTCCTTACTGTTTAAAATGGCATGCCTCCCCGAGATCTCATGATATAGAGTAAGAAACAACAACAAAAATTAATGCCATTACTGTTGGTGCACATTTTAATTCACTTGTTTTTTCACTGATGAGTGGTATATGACATATTTTATGATGGGATCTACATACTATGCATATCTGTCAGCGAAAGCACGCAGATTAGATTTGGCAGAGAGGCACAAAGAAATTGATGGCGCAACATGAGTCACTGGCAAGATGCTCCTGTCAATTCTCACTGAAAACATCTTTATCAAACTCATTATCACCAAGATGAGGCTATCTGCTTTGCCATGGAAAGAATCTTTTCTCCAAGCATCATATTACCTTGATTGTAGAACAGATGGTGAATCCCACAGCCCATTATATTTATACCTATGTGGGCAGCCAACTATCAGCCTTCTTCACAATGTGGTCTTGCTTTAGGACTAGCTTAGCTGGTCACATACCTATTTGTTATGCATAGGTAATGGCACAATTGGTTCTTGGGCACAAAGGAAGACCTCTACATACTATTTTCTGATTACATAGTGATTGCAGGAAAGGGATGGGGGACACTGTGCATTGACCCTGTTTTTCCTCTATTGGGCTGTGTGGCTCAGAGATTGCCATGGCTGTAGTATTTGGTGTCCTGGTACCCTTTCCACAAAAAGTTTGCTCTTTGCTTGTGAAATATTACCTAAATAGACCACACCAATATTTGAAGTAGTTTAGCCTATCACCTCAAATGGGTCCCAACGTCCCAAATTCTCCTCTACATGTACTGTCGTATTAAGGCTGCAACCTTTATATAACTTTTGCATGTATAACCACCCTCTTTCATTTGTCTTTCTCGTATGATATTTGAATTCTTGTTTTATAAAGATAATCATCAGTTTCTGCTTCACTATTTCCATTTCATCCACCACCCAACTATATACTGTTTTCTTGAAAGTTGCACTGGGTAAAGAACTGCTCTGAGGCTGGAGATAGGGGACTGCTGCCAAGTCATAAAACTTCAGGAAAGCCAATTGCTGTACCAAGCAGGCATCAACTTGTTCTGCTGTATGTGGTTATGTAGAAACAGAGAGGGATAAGCTTGCTGGCCAGTTCTTGCATGCATTTTGAAAGTGTGTGAATGATCATAAGAGAGATTAACAGCACTAGTTGCTTCATCAGAGATGCTGCTGAGAAAAAAACAGCAGCCACAGCAATCCTTCTGAGATGCCTTCAACCAACTGCTCTAGCCTCTAGTTTTTAATCTTCATGAAGCAGATAGTCACAAGGGAATGTGGCTTCAGCTGATAGTGAATACACTTAATAGCATACAGACTGGTCAGATGGTACACCAGTATGCTTTTTCTTCAGTCTTGTGACGAAAGGAGTGGGGGAAGACAGAGTACAACATTCTGCAATAGTGTAAATCCTGCGATTCCATGAGCAGACAGGGGAAACCCAGGATTTAATGCTAGCCATAGAACTGAACATGTTTGGAGTTTGGATCTTTTCAGAAAATATGTTTCTGCTCTGAATGACTGCAGATAGACTTGAGCACGCAGGCAGCATCTGGTGAAATCACCACATCAGACTTTTGTTTAAAACAGTTTCAGTGGCCAGAAAATGGTTGGGTGGGGTGAAGTGCCCCTTATAATTGCCAACCTCATGGAAAAACAGAGCAGTTAGAACACTATCTCATCCAGCAGATTTTTTTTTCATGAACAAAACTTTGCTACAAAGTGGGATCCAGAAATATATTACTGTAGTTTTTATAGTCCAAGCCCAGGGCTTACTAAATATAATTTGATATCTAAAGATTGGCCATTCCAAACTGTTCCTCTCCATGTGCTTGCGAGGCCCCCAAACAAGCACACACATGGACATGGCTGAACGAGCTGAAATATACAAGACAAATCCAGGCAGGCCAGTAATTTTCTGGCATGCAGCTTCAGGAGACCTCCAGGCAAGTACACTTTGAAACTACATTAAGTATGCACCAAGCATATAAAAGATTCTCTGCCCTGAACAGGCAGCTTGATGAGATTAGCGCCTCCAAATAGCCAACTGTCAAGCACTCCCTATTTGCATACTGTCTGCGCTACTGACAGCGCCGTCAAAATCCAATCATTCTAAGTACTGACCTTTTGGAGGCTTTGTCTCCAACTTGAAACCCATTGTTTTCCCTGGGAATGGACTACCCTACAGGCACATTTTCCCCTATAAGAACCCCTGATTTTGAGCTCTTCTTCGGATCGCTCAGATCATTCTTGGCTTCCATCCTGCCTTGCTGCTGCTCCGTTCGCAGAGCCTTCCCCTCAGCTTCCACGTGCTGAGAATCTCCGCTCCAACTGACTTTCTTCTGACTTACCTGGGCTACAGGATCAGGTGTAGTATTTCCCCTGAAAAATTCCTCTCAAAATCCTCTATCGAATCTCCTACCTTTATCTTCTTAGGTCCGTGCGAGTGAGTGCATACGTGCACATTGACTGTCTTTTTAAAGAAAGAAAACAATTATAATTTACTTCTGCTTGGTTTGTGACTCGGCCTGACCCCGTAAACATTGGGTTCAAGATCTCGTTATGTTGCCCTGCCTCTTGCATTGCTTTAGCTTGTGCTCTGGCTAATTCCCATTCCCCAATATTTGGAGCACATTGAGGTGTCCCACTCGGGACCCCAGAAATCAGGGTAACAAACAGCAACCCATGTGCATTGGTCAAAGCCTCTATATTCACTATATGCAACCATTTCCAAAGGAGCTCAAAGAACAGCTTGTTAAGATGCAGTGAGGGTGCAGAGGAGAACTTTAAGAAAGTCATACACTTAATATAATTGTAAAATTCTCTCCACTTTACTTTATTCATAAAGATAGCCAAAAGACACAATTCTTGCTCTGTGAAGTGTCACCAACTGAATTTTTTAGCAGTTTGCATACATATTTCAAATCGGAAAGAAGAGGACTATACCTCTCTCTGGCATCACCAATCTGGCTACTCCACACGAGTTACGTAGTTGCCACCAAATATGTATCAGGACAAAGGCTGCTGTGTCTGTAACCCCTACACACACATATTTAGTTCCAATAATTGCTGTGTGAGAAAAAGTCCATTTCTACACAGATTAACTTGCATCCTTCTCCAATGTCCACTGCCCTGTTCACTGCAGTTCCTCACTCTAGAGTCCTTCTGATTTTGTAGCAATGTTTACTGCCAGATGGAAGGAGTTGCAGGAGAAGCAGCAAGGTAGGACAGGGCCAAGCCTAGGAACGCATCCCTGTTGCTGCACTCCCCAAGCCATGAAGCCTGCATCCCATTATTCCAGGGCAGCCAGCTCCTTGAGAAGCTCCTCTTTCTCCTGCTGCAGTTCCAGCATCCTCTGTTTGTTCTGCTCCAAACGGTCCTCCAGCCATTGCAGAAGTGGGCCACTGATGGCGGACATCTGGCTGCAGAGGTTCTTAGTGAAAACTGACAACAAAAGATGGAGGCAACAATTACTGAGGGGAAACCCTCTCTACCTGCAGGTCAGCATGCCAGCAAAAGGAGCCCTGGCACTCACTCGATCAGCTCCAAGAGTGATTATATATAGTAGAGGTGGAGAAACTTTGGCCTTTTATGCATTTTGTTTGTAATTCCCCTGCCCCTTACTACTAGCCATGCTGGGTGCAGTTGCTGAGTACTGTAGGATAAAGCATCAGAATGGTTTTATTTTCCCACTCATGTTCTATAGAGTGTTAGGAGTCCCAAAGTCCATCAAAACTAAAGGACCTGGGGATGGGAGCTAACTCTGCACAGAAGTCTGGCAGCAAGACAGGCAAGTTTAGTTAACAGCATAGTCATAAGAAGAGCAAGGAAGCAAATCCCTCATAGTTTGCTTTAGTGTACAAGGGGAGGATGCTGTGAAATGAACTGTCTCACCGACCTCCATAATCAACAAATCAACAGAGCAGTTTTTCCAAATGCTGGTGTTTCATCTGTAAGACCACCCAACCTTGTGTAAATGGCACGAGAATTGATAAAGCAGAAATCCACGCAAAACAGATAACTACCACCTCCCCACAAAACTGTTCACATCTAAATAAAGAAGCTCACCTACACTTTGCATACTGCTAGTGTAGAACAATAACCATTTACTGATTTATCAGGGCCCAAGAGCCTACTTACTTTGAAACTGTCTCAGAAATCAAAAAGAATGTTGGTGCTTTTGATACGGACATCCTTACCTGAGCCATTGTGTATCTTCGTTATTGAGTCCAGATGAGTAAGGCTAAGCACAGAGAGGGACCCAGCAGGAGTTACAAGAAAAGGAGACAAAGAGAACTGTGAGACAGCTGAGCAGAAAGCTCAATTCATTCAGCCTTACATCCCATACTCTGATAAAGCAGATTCCATTTAACTGTCACAGAGAATAGGCACTGATAGACATATCTTGGCCACTTCAAGTTTTTAGAATTGGAGGAGGGGGAACATATAAAAATTAGGAAACCAAGCCCAAAAGCTAGGAATGGAATTCAAAGCTGCTTTGAGTCACATCTGGGAGAAAAGTGGAATATAAATAAAATCAGTAAATAAAATAGGAACTCGTCAAAGGATGGCATCATAGGAAAGAGAATACTGCTTTCTGGGAAGCCCAGAGGGCCAAATCTGGCCCCAGGGTCTGAGGTGCCCAATCTTGCTATACTTGATGCAAAGGAGATAAAGCAGTAAGGGATCCTGACTGATCCTGACCCACAGAAAATTGACCACACTTGTGGCTTAGGAAAGAAGAAAGCTCTAACTTTACCTGTGGATTTTCCTGTAAGCATCTTGCTCCTCTTGACACAAAATCTTGGGCAGTTCAACAGCTGATTCAAGACACACTTTCCCAATGGTGTTATGAGGAACAACATGAATTGGAATTTCAATCCTTTCATACCTAGAAAAGGGAAGTGTGTCAATGTTATTGTCCTATTTTTGGACACGAGAGTTCTACAGAACAATTCTGTTCATGCTTACTTGGAGGTAAATTCCACTTAAAAGGCAAGGCTTTGTTGAACTCTTTCAACTTACTCTGAGCTCTTTTGGGCTTGAATGGACTGGAAACAAGTGTAAAGAATCCGGCCTGTCTGAAACAACCAACAGATTCATGTTAATGAAAAACAGTTGACTATATCAATCACATTACCGTACCCAATTGCCAAACACCACACAATTTCTTTCACTTATACCACCAGATTCACATCTACTACTTGAAAAGGTGAAAGACACAAATAAACAAATGCTGAGTTTTACTTTATTTCAATAACTCTTTAGCATATTAAAAACTAATTTGTACACAGCCCTGGTAGCGCAGTTGTTAAATGCCAGTACTATAGCCACAAGGTTATAAGTTTGATCCTTCCGGGCTTCAGGTTGACTCAGACTTCCATCCTTCCGCAGGTCAGTAAAATGAGTACTGAGTTTGTTGGAGGCAATTAGCTAACACATTGTAAACCGCTTAGAGAGTACTTAGCTGATAAGTAGTATAGAAATACACATGCTATCGCTAACATAGGTCCAAACATGATGATACATGCAACGTGAAAACATTTTGGTGAACGTATCAGCCATAGTCTGAACATTCCAAGAAGAATTGGGATTGTAGTATGGGGATGGAGTGATAACTCCCACCTTCCAGTACTAATGAAAATTATGGTATGTTTCTCAAATGTATTTGCCTCAGGAGAGGAACTGCAATTGATGTTAATAACATAATCCCTCTAATGCATGGATGAGGAACATGGGCCTTTCAGATATTGCTGCAGTCCTCTCCACTGACTATGTTGGCCAGAGCCGAGGCAAACTGCATTCCTAGTTCCTACTCTAAATACAAGCAATGGAGAGTGGGCACTTTTTTTCAGAATTGTGGAATGGTGGGAAATGGTTAATCTTTCCCACTCATTAGCCTCCACGCTGACTCTTGTTTAAAAAAAGCTAACAAAAACCCAAACAAATAAAGAAAACCACACCAAAGAACATCCAAAATGTGCAATCATTCTGTTGATCACACTGAATATCACTCAATAACACATCATTCAACAACTGTTTCAAAGGCATTTAGGTGGGAATACCAATTAGATTCATGTCAATGTCTCATATGGCCTAAATAGTATCTGTCTTAGTTCCTTCCCAAGTCATTTTTGTAGTTCTGCACAAGTCAATGTTGCATTTCAGGTTTCTCCTAAGAGTAAGGCTTGTGGCTAGTATCCATCAGCAATCCTTGCATTCGCTAAATTGACAGCTAGAAGCACTGATATATTTGAAGATTAAGTGTCTCAGAAACTTTCCTTCAAGATGCTGAGGTACTCAAGAGGAGCAGCCTGTGAAACATTTCTTTCCCCAGTATTCAAGGTAGGAAACATTTTTTATGTCTATCTCTGTTAAACCCTGCTGAAAGGCAGCCTTTCTGAATCTCTTTATCCTGAAGGAAACCCTTGAAATAATTTTCAGGTTTCAGGGAACCCCTGCATAAAAATTACTGTATCTCTAACTCAAATAATATTTTTCATTTGTTTTTCAGTCTTCTTTTCCTCCCCGATCATGATCTCTCATGGAACCCCAGGGTTTCAGTGAACTCTGGTTGAGAAATCCTGCCCTAAGGCAAAAAAAAGAATGAAGCAGCTGAGCAGTGCTGGGATCTTAAGTTATTCTCCACAGTCAAATGCGTGTACTTACTTAACTTTGTGGAAAGCAAAGTTACAAATCAATACTGCAACTCCATGCAAGAAAATAACATTCTGCAAGGGACCTAGTTTTCATCCCAACTCGAGCTTTCTGTGTCTCAGAACTAAAAGCACTGAGCTCACACACAAGGGCTGTTGGTCTTCAGCTCCAAGCTATCTTGGATGAAACAGATTATCTAGATCCATTTCAAACTGGCTACAGGGCAGGATATGGAGTCGAGACTGTCACGGTCACCTTAGTGGATGATCTTCGCCTAGGTATCGACAGGAGAAGCGTGACCCTGCTGGTTCTCTTGGACCTCTCAGCGGCTTTCGATACCATAGATCATGGTATCCTTCTGGAACGCCTGAGAGGACTGGGGATCGGGGGACTGCACTTAAGTGGTTCCGGTCCTATCTCTCAGGTAGATACCAGATGGTGATGCTTGGGGACAGCTGCTCCTTGAAAAAGGAGCTCAAATCTGGTGTCCCTCAGGGCGCCGTCCTGTCCCCAATGCTATTTAACATCTACATGAGACCGCTGGGAGAGATCATCAGGAGGCATGGAGCAAGGTGCTATTTTATTTTTATTTATTTATATTTATTTATTTATTTGTATCCCGCCTCTCCATATAGATCGAGGCGGCGAACAACTTACAAATAGCATGTATTTCGAAACATTTCTATACATGCCCCCAACAAACTGGGTACTCATTTTACCAACCTGCGAAAGGATCTCTCCGTGCCTCGGATAACAGCATCAACTAAGAATGGCATCTCGCCTCTAAACGAATGCCTTGAAGCAGTAATTGACTGGATGAGGAAAAACAGACTGAAGCTGAATCCAGATAAGACGGAGGTACTCGCTGTTAAAGGCCCTAGCCCAGGTATGGAGGTTTGTCAACCAGTTCTAGACGGGGTCACACTTCCCCTGAAAGACTGTGTCTGCAGCTTGGGGGTGCTCCTGGACTTGCCGCTTCAGATGACAGCTCAAATTGATGCGGCGGCAAGGAGTGCCTGCTATCAGCTTGAGCTGATACGCCAGCTGCGCCCCTTCCAGGACCTGGAACACCTAAAAACAGTGGTACATGCACTGGTAACTTCACGGCTTGACTTCTGCAATGCGCTCTACATAGGGCTACCCATGTGCTTAGTCCGGAAACTTCAATTAGTTCAGAATATGGCAGCCAGGCTGGTCACCGGAAGATCTAAAACTGACCACATAACACTGGTTCTGAAGTCTTTACATTGGCTGCCTATTAGTTTCCGGGCACAATACAAGGTGTTGGTTCTTACCTTTAAAGCCCTTCATAGCTTGGGGCCAGCCTACCTGCGGGATCGCCTTCTCCCATATAATCCGCCCTGCACACTAAGGTCCTCTGGGAGGAATTTACTGCAGCCAATCAGAACTAGGTTGGCTGCAGTTACCCAGAGGACCTTCTCTTCTATCGCTCCCAAGTTACGGAATGGCCTGCTGAAGGAGACCCAGCATATTACCAGTCTTGACTGCTTTAAAAAAGCAGTCAAGACTGTTCTCTTCCGACAGGCCTTCCCAGACTAGTGCTCCACCACCTCCCATCAACTGTCCTCTTGTTTTTAATAGTTAGTGTGTTTTAGGGGGTTTTAGAAGGGTTGGTGGGTGGGGAGGATGAGTTATATTTTAATGTTTTTAATGTATTTGATAATGTTTGATAATTTTAATGTTTTTAATGTATTTGATATACTGTTGTAATACCACCTCGATCCACTAGGAGAGGCAGGAAATAAATTATTTATTATTATTATTATTATTATTATTATTATTATTAGCTTCAAGTGGAGCAGAATGATCATTTCACATAAGGACAAACAGTGAGATACATGCTCTGAGACATGAATGGATGTCATTTTTCTAAATTCTGTTTACCTTTGTGTTTTTGTCTTCAATGAAGCAGGAGAATATCAGCCCCACAAAACCTTGGTCCATCATCTGATACATTGCCTGTGTGCGGACATCTATGGATGTAGAACAGGAAACATAAACCATAAAATTAAGCCTTCACAGGTCCCTGCTCTAACAGCAACCAGAGGACCATCACTGCTGTAGGTTCAGATCAGATGGATGTGTCAGTTTGGCGCAGAAACAGCAGAGAGTTTTGGGAGGAGCCACTTAATAGATGACATCTGACAAATAATGTCATTAGCATAGGAAAAGCAGCTTGTAATCAAGCCCAAGAGAGCTCCAAAAGTAATTGTTTGTTCAACTGTGGTTCTATTCTTGGGATTGTAAAAAGTATGACAATTATTTTACTTATGTTTCTTAAGCCAGTGTTCTTTATGCTTTCAAAATTCCCTTTCTGGACTTTTTTGTCATGCGGATCTCCTTTTGCTCCTTCCCAGAATATCACAACAGTTATGTCACAGATAAATTTGCCAAATCTAATTCACAGTGCCTTTCAGCTACCCTCTTGTTGTATGAAATGTCAGCCATGGATTAATATTCCAATCTACAGAAAATAAAAGAAGAAAGGAACAGCTGACCCTCAACTCTGTTGAAACCACACACTGAAATTAAGGAGAAGAAAAGCCAGGTTTTCCTGATGTTCTTGTTTCCAGAGGAGACAGAAGGACCATAACTTGGCAAGCATCCACTTTGCACATACAAGGTTTCACATTCAGTGTAAAACACCTCTGGGCAGGACTGACGAGTGCTGTTTGTCAAAGCAGACAAAACTAAGCTAGTTGAACCAATACCATAACTTTACATAAGGAAGCTACCTATAATTGAACATCATTATAATTTATTAAATGTATATCTTTCCTTCCTGCAAAAAAGGCACTCAGTGTGTCTTAACAATAACATTAACATAAAAATAAACACAGTTTTTCAAAAAAAAAATAACCTATACCAAGGAAAAAACAACAACCAGTCCTTTCCATTATTCTGCAGCTGAAGCTCCAAATAAAAAGGTATTTGCTTACTGGCAAAAAGGCAGGGACCACCATTTGGAAGAGAACTCCAAAGACTGGGAACAGGCACCTAGAAAGCCCCATCCTATGCCCTCCCTGCAAGAAGTGTGTCTCTGAGGACAGTGGGACCAAGAGAAGGGGTTCTTCCAACAATCTTAAAACCCAGGCAGGTTGTAAATAAGAATATGGTTTTTCAAATAAAATATAATAATGTTTACAAATCTAAAGCAAATTAGTGAAGGTTCTTCGCTCCCTCTTCCCCCTACTTTTTGGCTGTTTTTTGCTCTGTGCCATAAAGATGCTCTATCACTTATTTTGGCAACCACAACTTCTTTTGAAATTGCAAATCAGACTACTTAGAGATGGCAGAAAGTGTATCCTTCTGGAGTTTGTTAGATTACAGTTCCCATCATCCCTCAGTATTGACCATGCAGGAGAGGACTGATGGGAGCTACATCTCGTCAATATCAAGATGTTCACACATTCCCCATCCCACCCCTAGGCAGGATCAGGGACACACCTCCCTGAGAAGAAATCTCTTACCTACATGTGATGGCCAGACTGTTATGTGTGGATGAGAATGATACCAACCCACAACTCTCATAGGCCGTCCTGTTAATTCAGCCAATCTGTGTGACAGTTAAGGTCTTGTCAAAAAGGTTAGATAACCTGGCTCTCACATTGCACCAGTTAATTTAGCAGATCCTTACAATATGGTATGGGTTATAAATGTAAATTAACACGAAGGCTTACAATGAAGTAATTTTGCAGCTTATAAGATTCAGGCATGCATACAATCCATTCCTGTTAAGTTTTCTTTTGGAATCCCAAAATAAATTAGCAGGGAACTATTGGTACAAACAAACAGAGATGTAAGGCCTAGAACACTTCAGAAAAAAAAATAGTTTCCCCTGTTTTTAATAAAGTCCTCTTTTTCAGAATAAAATAAAATAAAAATAAAAACAAATTAAAATTGGAATATATTCTTTTAGAAAAATTAAGACAAGCTATTCACATATTGATTACCCTCAAATAATTTCTAAAAACTATGTAAGAGAAACACTTATTTAAGGCTATGCACTATATCACATCATTACAATTTCTGGTCTTGGTTCCTTTTTCACAGCTCTTTCTATGAAAAGAGTGTGTTATATCTCCTTGAATCTACACAAAACGAGTGGAGACAAAATAATTTTCTCTGTATTATCAATATTAATGTTTTCTTCTGGGTGGGTAGGAGTTTGCTAGCTCCTCAAACTGGAAAAACTAAAGGTCTTCCTTATAGTACAGGTGTTTATTATAGTTTGGGACCCTGTAGCTCCATTTGTAACTAAAAATAACTTTTAAAAAGTTCAGTTTGTAATTATATTCTGAATAAACAACATTTATATTAAACATGACTGTTATTCAAAGCCAAGTTACATATAAAGCATGTCAAGTTCCTAAAATAACTTTAAAAATAAAGGGTGCTAATATTATATTTTTTATTATTATTTTCTGAAAATGTCCTCTTTTTCTGGGAAAAAAGTCCAGTTTCTTTTTCATGGGTTTAACATTTCCAGAGATTTTACATCTCTAGGCATGAAGATTCTATTCCAGACTAACACCTGCACAGAAGATTTAGTTACTTTTGTATAAACATTACCGCAGCATTGTCTGCCTTTCAAATCATCTGAGAAATATACCCTGGAATCTCCATCAAAGGATATTTCTGCTTCTGTTGAAGCAGCTGAAAGCTGCTCAGGAGAAATCTCCACGCGGTCTTTTCTTTTATCTGACCTTCGTAGGATGATCACAGAATGAATGTGAACGATTCGGCTAGTGTCAACCTGGAGATAAATCAAGAAAGAAGAAAATAACTCTTATGAATATTTCCTTGGACTTATGTCCCAACCTGTTTTTCTACTTTGTGGTTTAACTCATTTATTTCATTTTGCAAACAAGGTTGCCCTCAGTTCAACTGCACTTGTGAGAGAGCAGAAATTAAAAACCTACAGAAAAGCAACAGCAAGTCAGGATCACAAAGATTACAGGAGACTAGTCCCAGCTACAAAATGAATAACTGTTAAGACTATATATAGGTGTGTGTGTGTGTGTGAGAGAGAGAGTGTGCATGCACGTGCATGAGTGTGTGTGTATGTGTGTCTGTCTGTCTGTCTATCTTTTTACAGCTACCCACAATCAGAGAGCCTGATCCTCTTGCTTATCTTGCCATTCCTTGATCCAAAGTGCTCCACTGTTTTCACAGCTTTCACACCTTCTTTAATATTGTTGAAGACCATACGTTTCTCATCCAGTCAATCAATCTGGGTAGTACAGATGAAGGATAGAGATCCACTTGTATCAAGACCGGCATTTGCCATAGACAAGATACAAGGGCCCGTGCGCTTAAGGAAGAAGTTCTCAGTAAGAAACTTCTCACTGTAAAAGATTTATCCCTGTTTCCTTATGACAAGTGAACTCACCTTGGTGAACTCAGCCTGGGATAGACCCTAGAAAAATTCCATGGAAGGAAGACCTTTTGTAACCACAATCAAAACCAAAACTTTTCTCCTCTGTGCTCAAGGCATGAGGTTGTCTGTGGAACACTGTCTGTGAACAGCTCAAAGATAATGCACCTGAGCAACCTGCCATCAGCAGCAATATCAAAGAACACAACTGTGTTCACTGTAGCATGGATGGCTTAAGAAAGTTTTGCTATTACATTCTTTCAAGCTGACTCTCAAGCCTAAGGTGATCCTATAATTTTTTTTTTTTTTGCAACATTTATTCAAGGGAGGTTTGCCATTGTCTTCCTCTGGACTCAAAAAGTGTGGTCACCAAGCAGGTTTCCACAGCAGAAGGGAGATTTGAACTCCCAGAGTCCTAGTGCAATGTTCAAATCACAATACCACACTGATTTTCTCTGGCTTAAGTAAGAGGGGAAGAAAAAAGCAGCAAGGGCCCTCCAGCAGGCAGATGACACAAGAGAAGCTTTAATGGCATATACATAACTGCTGGTACCACAGATAAAGTTGCCATTCCAGGACACACTTATGTTCACTGAAAAACACTTACTCATACTTACATCTCATATACGGTCAATTTAGAGATTTATTTCTCTACCCTAGAATGATGCAACTGGAGATCAAGGTTCAGGTTCCCATTCAAACATGACATTCACTAGGTGACCGTGTAATAACCACTCTCTCTCAGCTTGACCTATCTCACAGGATTCTTATAACAAGAAAGTGGGTAAGAAGAAAGACATACACCATGCTGTCCCCAACAGACACACTGCTATTTATTAACTCACAAGTTCTAACAGTTGTGGCATAGAAAAGCAATACTATTGTTGATTTATTGTTGATTTATTCTTGCTTCCAATTCTAATCCAAGAAAGCAATAATAATACAAAGGTGGTGAAAGGGAAGCTTGGGGCGGGGGGAGAGAATTTATATAGAATTCAGATACAAGAGGCCTTTCTTCTATAGAATTTGAGCCATGAGATTTAATCAAATGATTAATCTCAAATGATTAAATCTGATCTATTATAAATATACACACATTGATTAGGCAATAGCGTTCAAAAAGTTATTTAATACAAACACTCATAAAAAACTCTAATGATGGGCCTCATCTCAAAGAAGACGTTCGCCCCTTTTCAAAGGAAAAAGCCTCTTCTAAGAGAACACCTGCTATAGAACATCTGCACATCATCAAAGAATAAAGAAAGCATGCTTCCCATTTCAGAGATTCTGTTTCTCCCCCTATCAACAAAGAGATTAACCGGTCAGCTATCAGTTCTGCTTACTCAGCAGGTTCAATTGCTGTTAAGTGGACCAAAAACCTATTTAGAGTTATTGCTCACCCTGCCCCAAACAAATAGAGTCAGAGAATCATTGAGCAGGAAGGAACCCCACAGGCCGTCCAGTCCAAACCCTTCCTCTCATCAATGCAGGATCTCCAGTTAAAGCATCCCCAAAAGGTAGCTGTCCAGAAGGAGACTGCACCACCCCTCTGCTCTTGGTCAACCCACTCTTCCAGTGACGATTATGGCCATTTCTGCACTACACTGTTATAATGCTATTATGCCACTTTCTTTTTCTTTTTTTCAAATTTATTTTTATTAAATTTTTTCATTCTTACAGGCATAAGCTTATAAGACTGTTAATGGTTACAATATAAAATATACTATAACATACCATAATATAAAGGTTAAGAGGGGACATGAGAGCCATGTTTAAATATTTGAAGGGATGCCACGCAGAGGAAGGAGAGGACTTGTTTTCTGCTGCTCCAGAGACCAGGACAAGGAGCAATGGATTCAAGCTGCAGGAAAGGAGATTCCACCTGAACCTCAGGAAGAACTTCCTGACGGTCAGGGCTGTCCGGCAGTGGAATCTGCTGCCTCGGAGTGTAGTGGAGTCTCCTTCCTTGGAGGTTTTTAAGCAGAGGCTGGATGGCCATCTGTCGGGAGTGCTTTGAGGGTGTTCCTGCATGGCAGGGGGTTGGACTGGATGGCCCCTGTGGTCTCTTCCAACTCTACATTTCTATGATTCTATGATTCTATACAACATATAATATACTCTTTTGACATGTTCATAAGACCTGTTATTATTCACAACATATAATATACAGTAATATACTACAATATACAACATATAATATAATAATTAATACCTACTAATAATATAATTATAATAATATATAATAATATAACATATACTCTTTTATATGATGTAAATTAAATAGCTGTATTGTCTAAAATCTACCTATTGCTAAACTTCCATCTTTACTTACCTTTACAGCCTTATTCCTTTCCTTTACAGATGCCACTTTCAACCTCCTGTGGAATTCAGGTGTTTGCACTTCACTGAGGCCAAAGAGCTCTCTGGCTGGGAATTCCAAAGGCCCCTCCCTAAACTGCAACCCCCAGGATTCCATAGGAGGTTGAGAGAGGAATGATAGCACTATAACCCCCTCGTGCGGAAATGGCCCGTGTTTCCAGCCGAAAGAAAGAGAAGTCCGGCGGGGGCTTCGCCCTCCATTTCTCCCGCCCTACCTCTCCGATGCAGAGGCCCATGACTTCCTCCTTCTCGGTGCTCAGCGCGTGGTTCAGACACACCAGGAAGGCGTCCGCTTCCAGGTGCGCCGCCTGCACCGCCATCCCGCCCCGGCGTCTCTCCTCGGGAGCAGCGGCGGCCCCGAGCGCTCCGCAGCCCGAAGACCGAGCGGCCCGACCGCCGGGCCTTGCCACTCGACCCTCCCTCCGCCCGAGGCCAGCCGCCCTCCCTCCCGGGCCTTCCGTCTCCCGGACAACGGAAACTTCCGGTTCTCATCCGGAAGTGCCCGGCCAGGTCCCGACTGAAGCATTCCTAGGTTCCGCCGGTGACGCTGGGCCAGGTCGGTTCCGCCGAGGGGGGGCAGGGAAATTGGGCCACGTTGCCCGCCTACACCCGGCAGTGGGGTGAGAGGGGAAGACCCACCTGAGGAGGAGGAGGGGGTGGAAAGATATTTCCCTGGCCCCCCGAGAGGGTTACCTATGAGAAGGCAGGGGGTGTGACCGCCAAGGGGGTCCCTCGCCTGCGCAGGAACGAGAGCTGTTTGTCCATTCTGGGCAGTAGGGATGGGAGCCTTCCGTTGCCATGGCGACTCCTCCATAGTGCGGGGGAGAGGCTGAAGACGCTTCGGGGTGAGCGGGTCTCGGGGAGGCGGATTCCTTGCTTTACAACTGATTGGCAGGCAGGATTCCCACAGGTAGAGCGCCTCCCCCCTTTCTGTTAGGGAAGGCTGGACCGGTTTTGTGTCTGCGCCTTAACACAGGCTGGTGAAAACTGCTGCTGCTGCCGCCTCGGTGGGGCTGGGGAATGAGGGACCCAGTCAGGAATCTGAGCTATAAAAGCCAAAGTTTGTTAGTCTGTGTCAGGCGAAGAGCTCACATGATTGGCTGTGTCAGGCGAAGTCCGCACGTGATTGGCTGCCTGAGAAGATTCTGTGGAATCCTGGGGTTTGCAGTTTAGGGAGGGGCCTGTAGAATTCTCAGCCAGAGAGCTCTTGGGCCTCAATCAACTGGGTCTGTCTTGAATAGGTCGGTTGCTATGGAGATGAGGCCTAGCAGCAAGGAAGAGGGCAGTGTATTCCCTCAGGAACCCAACCTCTGTATGTTAATAACTCTGAATGCAGATTGGACTGGGAAATATGGGGAAAAGTTACAGGTACTGGACAAGACAGTTTGGGGGATTAGAGACACAGGATCGCAGATCTTTCTTACAAGTATTACCTATGAGAAAATAAAATATCAGGCAATGCAGGTATATACGCTAGTTAGCTATAAAAAGCACCAGGATAGCTGTTGGCAGAGGTGAAGACTCCATCTCTCTGTTCCTGCCAGGTCTTTCTCCCTCCTCATCTTTAGGAGTTCTGTAACAGGCAGAAACTCGACAGGTGGACCTTATGGGATGGAGCTGCAGTGATAGAAAGGAATCACCTATTGGATTTTTGTTTATTAAACCCTTTAGCTAAGCTCTATGAGTCCTACCAGCAGAAGCCCAATTCAGGATTTCTTTTTCTTTGGAGGCCTGAATTTCAGCCTGGCTTTAATAGCATATAGAGAAGGTGCCCTTTCCCTGCTCCTGCTGCTATTACACCTTGTTTTTAGTTCAGCAGCCTTAATCTCACCAAGGACCTGAAAAGCAAACCTTTCATCCTGGCCTCAGAAAGCTTCGGAAATAAAAGATTTTCATTTCAGACCTCCATAGTAAGAAGTCTCAACAGCTGGATGAGTCTGCATTTATTTGAACCAACCTCTTTTATCACAGGCTAGTCATGATGTGACTAAAAGTGAAAAAAGGCCAGCCCTGGAATTCTGCACTTTCTGGGCAGGATGTCAAGTTTGTGATTAGGATGGGTCCTTGGAAGAAGCAGCATTTCCTTTGTTGTGACTTGTAATAGGCATCTAATTCAAATTCCAATTTTGGCAGTAGATTTTCAGGACATTTCAGAGTTACTTCCCTTCCACTGTCCATAATCTTTTTTTTTTTTTTCATTTTGCTGTGAAAGATGCTACCAGCAGCATCTTCTTAATTCTTCCTCTTCTTTTCATAATTTTGAAAAATCTCAAGACAAGCCCATTTGCATGCTCAAAAATACACTTAGGATGTCATAAATGTTTGCTGCAGTGCTATAGAAGAAGAAACTCTGTCAAAATCTGAGTCTTGGATGGCTTACTTAAAAGTATTTTGTGATAATAGCTTGAGTAATCACCTTCTGACCCAAAAGGCATGTGAGAACAGTGTCTTAAGACTGTACCACATTTCTATTGTTTTCTGTTTGTTCAATCCTGCTTCCTGTATTAAGCAGAATCCAATAGTTAAGAACAAAAATTGGGGAAATGAGACTCTCTTTCCAGGTCTGGAGATGGCAGCTACATTACAGATGATACAGTGGTTGCTTGTAGCAGTGAGATAGCAGCTGGCGAGACTGGGGATCTTTAGCTGTATAGTTACCATGCTGACTGCCCTCTCTCCACAGCGCACAACAGGAAATCTGTCTGTCAGACTTTTAAACCACTTTCTGTTTTTGTAAGAAAATTGTTTATGTCAGAGTCAATGATAATAATAGAATTCATGGGGGGAGTATTGAATATGCAGACTGAATGCTGCATTTCTGTATGTGCAAATAGAAAGCCTCTTGAAAAAACTGAGGTACAGCTTGTGGGAGAGGGGGAACTGAGCTGACAGTTTTCACTTCTAGGTCAGGTCTGACTGTAGCCCAACAGTGGGATAAGGGTTCTCTGTGCTGCTGGTACAGTGTAAGTTGAAACAAAGATTTTGACTCTCTTTGCCATAAATAAATGACAGGGTTTTGGATTTGCCATGGCAAGCTGGTTCTAAAGGTGTCTTAGTTGCTTTCAGCTTTTTGGAAATGGGAGAAGGAACAGCATTGTGTGTAACCATTTCATGATTTGAGCCCTGCTTCCTGTTTAGAAATCACTTGCACAGAACTATTGTGCACTGGCTCACAATTTATCAAGTCTGCACCCTCTACAGCACATGGTATGCCTAGCAAAAGGACCTGTGAGGTGGTAAAGGAATTCTTCTGGCCAGATAATTGGCCTCCTTTAGACTGACTGCAAATGCAAAATCTTGGGAGTTAATATTTGAATTCTCTCCACTTTCCTTTTTCCATTTTCCTTACCATTTTCTTAGTGTGTTGACATATGAAGCTGGCTTTGTCTTTCAAGCAATTTAGAACATCACTGTTGTTTAACTATTTAATTCACAAGGAAGAGAATGTTGTTTTTTCTTTGCTTTGGGAAGACACACATTTTCCTCCATTAAACCTTTATGTCACACTTCTTGTTCCTTCCCTCACATTACCAAAGTATGATTTTCCTGGTCTGCATTTTGCTAAGCATTCATGCTAAGCATTCATGCTTCTTCCAGCCTAGGACTGCATGATACTACCACGGGATAAGGACAAAGTTCCATCTGCAGGGTACTATTCTTTCACGTTTCATTTGTGTCTCATTCACCATTTTTATAATTGAAAGGTCTGAGGTAATCCAAAATATGCCTATATACAAAAAGAATAGGTCGCCAGTGTGTTTGTGAAATACAAGAAAAGACAGGTCTTCTTTTCTGAAATAGCCTTTCTGTTTTCAGCCCATAAAATACTGCTTAATCATTTAGCTAAGGCAGGGAAAGGAAAGGCAGGAGAAAATCATGGTAGCTGGAAGACAAGGAGTAACCAAATTGTCCCTCCTTTTCATAGTTTTGAATTACCTTCCTCCTATCTTAATTGATTCCAGCAGAAGTGGTAACTATGACTCATCAGATTTTTTGATCTGCAGCTCCCATCATTCCTCAATATTGGTATATTTGCTATTGCTGGTGGGCATCTGGAGGACCACAACTTGGCATACAGTACTTTGAGGAGCAGCAGAAGAAAGAAGCATAGCAGAAGCACATGTGCTACACTTCCTCTGACTTCAAGATTTTATGGAAGAAAGAGAACAGTCTTTACCCCTGGAGGAAGCAGAAAGTGGGAAGATGGACTGAAAAGAAAGACAACAGAGAAGCAAAAGAAGTGACAGGAAGACAAGCTACTGGAAGGACTACCCACTGGTTAAATGGTTAACTAAGTCGTCTGCAGGCCAGATTCAGTCTGTAAGCCACTCTTTGCTGTTTGCTGTGCAGCATGAATCCTCAGATATTTTGCCACTTATGCACATGTCAGACAGGGTGCCACTGAACAAGGTCAAAATACAACTCATGGTTCTGTAGCACTTCTCTCCCAAGAAGACTGAAGCATACCTTTTAAGTCAGATCCATCTTATCTTGACTATCTTCTGAGGTTACTATGCAGGGCATACATTTCCTAAATTTGTCAACTTCCAAAATCTTCGCCCCCACTTTATTTCATAAAAAACAAGTATGCCTCAGTTAACAAAGACATGTAGATGTATTCCTGGGCATTACGGTACTTTTTAAACAAAAAAATTGGTATGTTTCTATACACCAAAGAAAGCAAGAAAGAATAGTTCAACATTTTTTTAGAAAACTTTTTACTCAAAACTGACACTGTGAGCATGCAGAATAAAACAACTGGTCAGGTGAACCTAGCATGAGTAAACTAGAACATTTTGAACCTTCTAGAGATCATTTGAAGACTTCTTCAAAACTATATCCAGGATGACTTTTTCTTTCACCAGCTTTGTTCCACTTTTTCCTGCATTTTTCTTATGATTTCTGTTTCCACTCCAACTCTTAACATGTCAGGGTTAGCAGGTGAGGCAGAGCTGATCTGCTCATCCTTTTTCTCTTTGTGGTGCTGTTCACACCTGCTCAGTAAGGGATTGGGGGCAGGTGCAATTTATCTTGTCTGTTGGAGGCAGGCAAACACAGCTACAGTAGGATTGGCTAGAGTAGAATCCCACTTTTTTCCAGATCAACCTTTATTGCATTGCTTTCTGTAGGCACATTATTGCAACCTGATGCAGAAAGCCTGTGTTTTTTTTTTGGCCTTCCTTCACCATCCTCTTAATGCTGATACTGCTAAAAACCATCAAGCTGGAAAGTGTAGGTGGAAGAAAAGGGAGGCTGGTGGGCTTAAAAGACTTTTTAAAAAGGAGCTTCTTTCTCAGAAGCTTTATTAACTGATGTAATCCTGTGCAACAGAACTGCGTGCCACCTGGTTCCCATGCCCAGTGGCTAGAGGACTAATAGATCATTCCATGTCTTTATTCCAAGGCAAAAGGGACCATGTGTAGAAGGGGAACTGAGGGAGGGCCTTCCTAGCAACGTAATTGGGCATGGCAGAAGGAGAGGAAGATGGCGATGCCCGGACCCCACCTGTCCGCCTTTGGGTGCGACGGACAGGCGTCTATTGTGATGAGAACCAGAAAACGTGGCTGGTGACACCCGAAGAGGCAAGTAAGAGTACTCCCAGCACTTTTTGTTTGAATAACTTTAGTGTTTGGCTTGAAGTGTTTAAGCAACTGCTCACATTTGCCTCCCCTCTTTTGTTGTTTTTTGCTTTTCCCCAGGAAGCAGGTACCCTCAAAGCTCGGATCAAAAGAGTTCAGGTCCCCCTGGGTGAGGCGGTGCGCCCAGCCGCCTCCCTGCATCCCAACTGCCCCATATGTGGCAGCTATCAGAGAGGCAGCAGTATCGGGATAGTAACTCCCGCATCTGGAGCATTGAACACCATTTAATGGTAGGTGGAAGCCAAGACTTGCTCAGCTCTGAGTTTTTGGAAAGCTGGCACTGATGATGCAGTACTTTCTTGGCTGTGGTGAAAGCTCTTTTTGTCTCTTGCAGAACACTGGAGTGGAGGAGCTGCTCCTAAAACTCCTGTCAAGTGATTAAATCTGGTAAGCACTGCTTCCTCCCTGCTTCTACCCCCGCCCCTGCACTCTGGCTTCCTCCTTGTGCTGAATTTTTTTCCACTCCTCTCGCAGTAGTTCTTTAATGATGGTTTTTTGTCTTGCAGGAGCTGTGACTCTAGGATGGTGTCCCTGTTTGTTTTTTATGTGGTAACTCCCAACACTACAATGCAGCTGCCTCTGTGGCAGAGTGTGCCAGGCAGCTCTCTTAACAGCCCACAGCAGTGCCACCCAAGACCTTAGGACAGACTGTGGAGAAGTGTTACCATGGCCCATTTGAAATAACAGGGGAAGTTTTAGGTAGGCAGCATGGGACTCCTCACTCCTCGTTTGAGAAATGGATCAGAATACCAAGATTATCATGTGCTGAGGGCCAACAACAGGATACAGCAATCACACCAGTGCCGTCCTGCAGAGTTTTGCTGAAGTGTTTGGGTGGTGACTGCCAGAGATGGAATGCTGGATGAGATCAGCCCTTGGTCTTACCTATAATACAATTCATAAGGGTTTTTTTTCCCAGTTAAATACATCAAAAGGCACCATGCTGTTCTCTAAAGATGTTTCAAATTTGTTTCATGGTACTACTAATCTGTTCCAGTAAGGCCAGAAGTTACTTCACTCTCTTCTTGTTACACAGGGCACTGGCATCAAGGGGAGAGCCCGGTCTCCAACATGTGATTGTTGCGTCTTTCTTTGATGATCTCTGTTTAAGGCTCTTTCTTTTCAATAAAGTTCACTGTCAGCTGCTGCTCTTTGACAGATGCAAGCCCCTTAAGCATGTTAGCTTTTGGATTGGCCAGAAGTGAAGAGTGATGCTTTTCAGTGGGGAGTGGCATCAGAGAGACTCTGGTGTAGCTTTGCATGTCCTTTCAAGAACTGGCATTTTGCATGGCAACATGGGATGGGGAGAGAACACTGGAATTGCAAGAGGGAAAATAACAAACCCAATCAAGAAGAGGAGATCCCCAGATTTGTCTTGTTTCAAGCCCTTTCAGATATTCTTCAATCTTTCTTTGTTCAACAAACTTTGTGGAAGGCAGAAGGCACTGTACTGTATAGATTCATCTGGGTGGACAAGCAAACTGGGTTTGATGGTGGTCTCAAGAAGGGGTTCTTGTTTCTGGGCAGGAAAAGCGGACAGTGGCAGAACATAGAAAGATACCCTTAATATTGCTTTCCCAAAATTCTTTTGGAGTTCAAGTAGATTTTATTTAGATCAGGGTGGGGAATCTTTGGCTTTAAAGTTCCATCAGCCCATGCAGCATGGTATGGGTAGATGGGAACTGTGGTTTAAAACATCTGGAGAGCCAAAGGTTTCTTACCCCGATTCAGACAATTTCTTGCCAACTAACTTAGCAGTTCTTGCACATCTTACCAATATAATGTTTTCTTCTTCTTTCAGCTCCCTGGCCATGGCTCAGAAGGATCCCTGCCAGAAATACGCCTGTGAAATCCAGAAATGTTTGCAAGGTATACCATCTCTCCTGACTTTTCTTTCATTTTATTTACTTATAAACAGAATTGTATATTCTGCCTCCTTCTGCTCTTTGAAACTTGCAAGAGATAATGCAGTTTTTAAATTACAAAAATGAAATAAGAATAGCAACAGTTTAAAAAAAAATCTTATGGACAACTGACACATAAAAAATGAAGATGCAAAATAAATACAGTAAAAAAATATGCTAGTTAATAACTATTCACTAACAGATAAAAACTCCTGTTGGCAGAAGAGGGTGGGCTTAAAAGATTGCAACAGTGATATCAATTGAATTTATTGGTGAAGCAGTTACAGAGTTGAGCTGCCATTGGATGTAAAGCTCTTTGAAAGAGGTGGCAAGATCTAGAGGGCATCTTTCCCAATCCCACACTCTCCAGATTGTTTTGTACTATAAACCCATTTATTACCCTGCCAGCATGCCTACTGGCTTCAGTGGCTGTGGATGATGGGGTTTGTAAGATGCCAGAAACGGAAGCCAGAATCTTTGACAGGCAAAGCCTTTGTATCCTACTAAACTATGGTCCCTCTCTTCTGATCTAAACTGATAAAAGGCAAGGCATTATGAGAGGGAGTGCAATTGAAATAGCAAATAAGAGCATTTCTTTGAAAGCAACTCAATTCCAAGTCAGAACTTGGAAGTAAAAAGTTACAAATAATGTAGTTACTTGTAATGACTGTAGTTTCTGTGGCAGTAACAAGAGTGTAATGAAGTTGAAATTTCAAAAGTAATACAATTAGCAGGTATGCCATTGCTTTAATGGTTTCTTTTAAAGGGAATTTGGAGAGACATTTTGTCAGGAATTTTGCAAGTTTTATGCTATTGTTGTATTAAAGTTTTTTCCCTTCTCAAAAAAAAAGCAATGGAAAAATAATAGAAAAGTAATGAGCATAGTGAATAATATAACATTACCTTATGAACAGTACAATGATGAGTTAATTTTCAAATACTGTAATGTTGAGAACAAATTAGATCTGAAAATTAATGTTCCAAGCTCTCTTCCAAGTTTAAAATTTCAGGCTAGCTTTTGTTAAGGAGGCCCAGGACCCCACCTGTATTTATTTTGGATTAGTGGGAAAAACAATTTTTTGTTGTTGTTGTTAAATTGCAACAGGCCTTAGAAACTTATTGTAACCATTTCACTGCTCTATGGAGGACCTTCTCAAGTCCTTCTCTGTATCCACAGGGAACTAATGCTCTGACCTCTTGAAAAAACTGTGTCCTTTCTGATTCAAATGTAAGGTTGAAATTCATATTAACCTTTGTTTGAATCATAAGGCAGTACTTTGAGGAGGGTCTTGCTTCTGCAGAAAAGTCAGCATAAGAGCCATACTCCTGTATCTGAAGTAGACAAAAATTCAGATAGCCATCTACTATTTTCTGTTTCCATTCTGTAATGTTATTTTCTTTCTTAAAATCCTGAAGCAACTGTACCATAATACTCCAGCAATATTATTTATTAAATAAAACTTATCTGTCTGTGTGCCTGCCTATCTATCTATCTGGTTTACATCCTGCATTTCCTGTAATGCAGTCAAGATGGCACATGGCTGTTTTTCTCCTTACTTTGTATTGGTATCGACAATCACACAGGTGCCAGGTCACCACTCAGTGAGATTCATAGATTAGTAGGGATTTGAACATGGATCTCCCAAGGACCAGTCTAGCATGAAAAACAACACCACCTTGGCTCACTAAGGCTTATGAAGATGGGGAAGCTTTAACTTGCTCTCAGCTCTGAAGGCAAAGGAGTGCAGTTTTCAGGCCAGTCCACTGCCAGCTCTAATCACCCATCCATTCTGCAATCACTAGTGCAACCTGTCACCCAAATTTGTTGTGCACTCTTGTTGAGGCACAGGTAACATTATTAAAAATAAGCAAAGCCTCTAATTCTTCTTTAGCCTGGATGGTCATTTTTTTTTTAAAGGAGAAAGATGAGAAAGCTGCCCTGTAGTGAACTGCAGCTGTTGGGTTTTCCCATGATCATAAAACATACTTTAATACAGTTCCCTCCAACCTCAATTAATTACACTTTTAGTTGCTGGATTTTGTTTTTGTTTTGCACTTTGCACTTTTTGTTGTTTTTCCATCCATTCCAAGGAAAAGTTTTTGAGGAACTCAACGCTGGCTTATTATTTGCAACATTTTAATTAGTCTTACCAGAAAGCATTACATTATGGTCACATGTTGATTCTTCTAAGATCAGACTCTTCATACAACAAATGTTAAAAAAAAAAAACCTTCTTCTAAAATTTCCAGTAAGGATAGGGAAAACCAAACAGCTCTTTGCAGTCCTCTTAGTTTAATAACTTGGTTTTTAGGAACACTTCTTGTATCTCAAGATTCACTTCTGTCATGGGGGTAGGTATTTAAACAGCAAAGCTTCACTCTTTTTATTTATGAAATATTAGAGAAGGAACTGGAAAAGAGTACTAATAGAGCAGTCCAAAGTATACAGTACTTTTAAAATATGACTCTCAATGTGAGAAGCATCATAAAACAGGTCTTCAGATTATTGATTTTTTTTTCCTTCCCCCTCCAGCAAACAACTATGTGGAATCTAAATGTGAAGCTGTCATCCAGGAGATGAGAAGATGTTGCATCCGGTATCCCAAAGGCAGATCCATCTCTTGTTCAGGGTTTGAATTAGAGGAAAAAGAGAAACAGAAGCGGGTACTGGTTCCCAACGGATTTCACACCACAAAATCCTGAGGATACACTAACCACTGGGAAGCACAGGCCTTTCCTGCAAACTATGTAGCTGCGCTATACCTCATCCACACTGCTTGCATCGGAGAGTGTTCCATGTCCCAAGTCAGCTCTTCTCCCAGACATTCACAGCAAGAACGCAACAACTGTCTGTTAAGAATCGAGCTGTTCAGCAGTTCTACCATCAAAATGTGTTACTGCTATAGCCTTATTGTGGATTAGATTGGAGTTAGAATAATTTGGTGTGTTAATGTTCAGTGTCATCAAAATCTATTGTCAAGAGTAGCAATATTCCACTGCAAAGTGGAATCCAAGCAGTCCTATTTGCTGGAAGTTTAAATTTCAGACAATCTCGTTAGATATGGTATGTAAATTAGTCTCTTGTGAAGCTGCAGAACCTTTAAGTCCAATAAATCAGGACTTATCAGTCTGCTCAGAGGCCCTCCTCCTCCTCCTCCTGCCTTCTTGCTGTGCAGACAGTGTTGGCAACTGAAGCTGCCTTCTCTTTTCAGCTCAGCAATAGTTAGGTTACCTGTGTGCCTCAGTTTCCTTGTCTGCAACCCATCTAACCTTCAGACTGTCAAGTCTATCCTTTGGATTGTAGATTTAGTAGCACTGAAATCCAATTGCACAATACTGATTTATGTGAATGCTGTTGCAATTTCAGGGATAGTTATGATGTGGTGAGTGACCTCCCACATCTATAAAGCAAAAGTCACTTTAAGGAAAGCCAGAGTGGTAAAAGAGGTTTTTTGTTTGTTTTTTAAAAAAAACCACTCTGCAACTTATGTGAGCAAAGCATCATTTCAATGAATGGAATTGGAATGTGGTTGTAGCATCACTTTTCTCACCCAGTTTAGACCCTGCTGAACACAATCCAAGAACTTTTGAGCCTCTTTTAGCACCCTTGTGTTCAATCTAGTACCTCATCAGTGTTGAGTAATTTCAAAACCGGTGTAATGTTCTGTGTATATTGTCAGCAGGCATCACCAAAGCCAGTGGAATAATCTTATGTTAAGTCTTTTTAAATTCCATGCTGCAAAAATTAAAAGAAATTAAATATACAAGATTCAGAACTAGGTTTTGGGCTATTTATGGCATAAAAGGTCATACCGGATTCTTCCTGCCTTTTAAAGACAGTCTTGTACACATTTTTACACAAATGCATACACACACAGGATTTATTAGAACATGTGGGCAAATTCTGGGTTCCTGGAGCCAGTTTTCTGTTCTAGGTTCCACTGGGGCTGCACCAGTCCTGAAAATGTTTGAACCACACCACCTCTCACGAATACCCTAGAGAACTATTGATACCTTAGAGAGATGTTGCCAATCAGTACTTAGTTAGATGGATTAATGTTCTCAGTTGGTCAGTGTAGGTCATCTGTGTCCAGGTGAAGAGCCACAGCTTTAGGTAAAGTATGCGTTTTGTAAGCATCAGCTACCAATCCCCAGCATCTTGGTTAACAATAGGATTAAATCTCTGCATGAAGTCTAAGAGCACCACTGTCTATATGAAGTACTTGGATTGATGGTTTACAGTTCTGCTTCAGTACAGAGTAGCTTCATATGAACTGTGTACAGAGATGTATTGAATTGTGGATGTAGGTTAATTCTAATCAAAAAAACATATTCAGTCTCTTTAACTGGAGCATCCTCTCTATCTTGTATTGGTGACAAGACACAGTATTAGCTAAAGTAGGTAGTTATGTAGGGTAATCACTAGACATAGTATTTACAATAGGCTTGTGGAAGTCAGTGTGACTTACTAACTCAGGTCTCACCGATTTCATTGATCTACTCCAAATACAGCTGATTCTGCAACCATCCAGTGTCAGCAATTTCAGTGATGGGAATTGCCAGATTTGCCCAATACCCAGAAATCATACCTGCTTTCAATGTTTGTTTTAAATATTGAGAGTAAACAAACATCACACTAGCAGAAAGCTCAGCAAAAACTGTTTATTTTGAGTTCTCACTCCGCACAAACATTTAAATACCATATAAAAACATTGTAAAACCTTAAGTGTTTCTTTAAGTCCAGGTGCAGCTGGTTATTGGGTTTTGAATTCATTTTTTTCAGTCCCAAGCATAATGAAAATTGGCCTTAAATTTCTGATTTTAAGTATGATTGTAAGTTCACTGAAAGCACTGTACTATTGCACTTTTTTTTGGCCATAAAGTGTCTTTCAAGACATAATTGAACTTAAACTAGCAATTCTTTGGACCAATGATACAGGGACTGCTGGAAGGGGCTTTTGAGATAGGTCAGCTGCTGACAAGATGATTACTAAGGCCTAGAAACCACCTGCATATTCCTAAACACAGCTATGCCAGGAACTAGGCAAGAGACCCGATTTGTCTATTATGTCGACTGGGAAAAAGAAAATGGGGCATTTCTCACAGGGGAGTTTGGCAGAAGCAAGCTCTTACAGCAACCTTATTAACATCTGAGGCTTCTGGGGGGAGGAACTGACCAGACATTTAGTAACCCCAACAAAGGGTTATTTCCCCACATCAGCAAGTCTATGGACTGGTAATAGACTTTCACATCCAACTTTGCATTGTGAAAGACCTGTGCTGTTGTCAACTTAGGTAGGTGCAAGAGTTCAGGAATCCCATCTCTCTGAAGATTAAAGTGATTAATGGTATCAGTTGAGAAGGGTTACACAGTTCTGTGGTAAACTGCATACTACGCACACAGGAGATCCTGCATCCAGTCTGCTCAAAAGGCTCTTAGGTAAAACAGACAGCAAAGGCTATTATCAAAACCCATGGAAATTCCATGCCAATAGTAAGGGGCCACTTGAAGCAACTGTTCCCCTCACTATGGCATGTACAGTGTTAAGTCACCAATAAGAATACAAAAGGCAGATTTCATCATGTTAGTTTTAATAAAAATTCCTTTATGGCCAAAGAACTACTGTATGTTTTGTATGACCTGGAAGGAGAAATGAATTCTGTAATTTGACAAAGGGATTTTTCTTATGGCCAACATTTACCTCTGCTTTTTGTAGGAGTTGGGGAACACACGTATGTAGCCACCCTCAATAGCAGGATCAAAACACATGCATGTATGGTTGTTTGCCTTTCTAGTTGGCTTAATGCTGAGAAGAATGGAACTCTACCAGTGACCACACTCACAAAAGCGCAAGCATGTCACTGAATGATTCAGAGCTTTAGCACGATGATACATGCACAGCCTCCTTCAGGGCAGGTTGAATACAACACAATCCAGGGCTAAAACAGCCTTTTAGTGCCAGTGGGCTGGCAAAGATGAAAATTGTATTCCACCACATCTGGAAAGCACCAAATTAGGGAAGGATACTTCAGCCATAGCTAGGTTGGACTAAGCTCGTTTTCCTGATGCTTCACAGTTCCCAGCTGCAAAAACAGAGCAAATGAAAATCACTTGACCATTACTTTGGGGGGGGGGAGGACACCAGGGAATGGAAAAAAAAGCCCATCCACATCCAGTTTCTTTATGGAAGTTCAGGTAGCCCACAGTATTGTTGGGGAAGCTGTCTGGCTTTAAAATAAAACCATATAGACTAAGATCCCTGGGAGTGCAAAATGCTAATATTTCCCCTTGAAGATATATGCTATGCCAAAGCCTTGGCTAGTTCTGCAAGAACAAATGTACAACTATCCTGTAGCACCTTATAAAGGAAGAGATTTATTGTGGCACAAACCTTCCTGGACTACAGCTTCCTAAGATGTAACAAAAGAGCCTTTAGTTCACAGGAAAACTCATACCATAGTAGAAGTTTACAAGGTGTACCCTTAAAAAACAACATCTGCTGAAACAGACTGGCCTAATTAATCAGATCACAGAGCAGGAACTGGGGGAAAAATATACACAAAACATTTGTTTGACCTGGCCAAAAATCATGTATCACATTGGTTAAGGGTAAAGCTCTGCCACCAGACTCCTTCTGGGCTTCTGTTCCAGTACACTGGACTCTTCCAACACTGGAACAGGCACCTGCAGCCAATTAGTACTTGGGGAAGGCAACACTCAAGCATCTGTTCTTCAGAAGAAAACATATGTCATCCTTCCTGAACTCCAGCATGTTACTGGGCTTTCAGAAGGACATCTGGCAATCCAGAAGGGTTTTGTTTTCTCTCAGCTGTAGAACTGCAGCCTGATATTGCCTGGGCAACCCTTACCATCCACAGCTGTTAACTAACTATGGGTATTTGCCCTAGTGCTGAAACTATCTGCGCTGTGTGTGTGCGCGCACGCGTGTGCAAGCATGCAAAGAAGTGCCAAATACTTCCTTCTGCAATGACTGGAAAAGCATATATGCTGGTGCAATGGGCATTCTAGTCCATAAGTGTCAGTGGAAAGTGCAAACTTTAGCCCTTTGCCCAGCATACAACGCTTGCAGAGATAAACCAACTTCACTCACTACGTTCTTCACACACCTTCACAGAGCTGGAGTTTCATGTGAAAGAAAATGACAGAAATATATTATGGCAGAAAATATGTAATTCAATTCCCATTACTCAGTGCCAGTTTACTACAAGACCAGATTCATCTAAAAAGTCTCCCAGTTTCAGCAAGTCATTTCCTGTCCTTTCCACCAGCAAGAGCATAGTTCAGCTTGAATGACTACTTAATGGAAGGCTGTAACAGTTGAGTGTTCTAAATATGTCTTTTTGGAGAGACAGAATCTTCAGCTGTGTCAGACCTCCTTCAGCTGGCATGGACAGCAAAGAATACCATGCCGCAGTCAGAGTTTCCACAGATCATTCCAGCTCTATGGATTCAGCAAGAGGTATAAATAACAGCTTGTGCAATGCCAAGAGGATCTGTGTTTTCCAGTTCCGGCTTTGCAAAGAGGCTGTATACAGAGCCTGATCAAGAAAGAACAAGGCAAATGCTAAATACCTAATATTTCATGACACACCTTGGTGCTCCCTTGTCCTTCCAGGCTGGGCTTCTGTGACACCCATGAAAGAATACAAACAACAAGAAAGTGCACATAAAGAAAAGGTAGTGCTATAAGTATAGGTACAACATTTTGAATAGGTCACCCCCAGTGGGGGGAAAAACAGGGACATTCTGCAAGACTTAACATCTTAGATGCTGATAACATCCAGTATGATAACAGCCGGCCTTCAACACCAGCTAATAAATTAAAAAGGGGGAAAAAGGACTAGTAGTAATATTTTTGGAGGCCATGATGCATGTACAAAGAGGAAGACAAGTCAGAAGGGAGAATGTTCCTGCAGGCAAATCAGCCAGTGGAGTCAGTAATTGGAGAGGAGATGGCAGCAGTACAGGGAAGGGCAGAGCAGTCAGATCTGGCTGGCTCCTAAGAAGCCATGCCGAGCAGAAACCCTCCAACGAACCCTCCAGTCAGGACAACATTTTTCTTCAAAAAGCGGATCACCTGGATAAACAAAGGAGAGACTTATGTTGGCCAAGCTAGGGCTCCTTGCTGTTTCTGCTCTTAAAACATTTACAACATTTTTGTGGCTCAGCATCTATTCAGTGAGAAGTTAAAGAGAAAGTTCTGTTACCTGTGCCCCCCTCCCCTCATATCTCCCTTGATAACCTGGACCAAATTCATAGAATCATAGAAATGTAGAGTTGGAAGAGACCACACAGGCCATCCAGTCCAACCCCCTGCCATGCAGGAACACCCTCAAAGCAAACCCAACAGATGGCCATCAAGCCTCTGCTTAACAACCTCCAAGGAAGGAGACTCCACTACACTCCGAGGCAGCATATTCCACTGCCAGACAGCCCTGACTGTCAGGAAGTTCTTCCTGAGGTTCAGGTGGAATCTCCTTTCCTGCAGCTTGAATCCATTGCTCCTTGTCCTGGTCTCTGGAGCAGCAGAAAACAAGCCCTCTCCTTCCTCTACGTGGCATCCCTTCAAATATTTAAACATGGCTATCATGTCCCCTCTTAACCTTCTCTTCTGCAGACTAAACACACCCAGCTCTCTAAGTCTATCCTCATAGGGCATGGCTTCCAGGCCTCTCACCATTTTGGTCGCCCTCCTCCGGACTTGCTCCAGCTTGTCAATATCCTTCTTGAATTGGGGTGCCCAGAACTGGACACAGTATTCAAGATGGGGTCTAACCAAAGCAAAGTAGAGTGGTACCAGTACCTCCCTCGATCTAGACACCATACTCCTATTGATGCAGCCGAGAATTGCATTGGCTTTCTTGGCTGCCGCATCACATGCTGACTCATGTTCAGCTTGTGGTCTATGAAGACTCCTAGATCCCTTTCAATCAAATGGATATGACTAATGCCATTGCTCAGCAAAGCTGATCAGACACAAGGCAAGGAACCAACAAGCCAACACAATCCCTGGTCTTCTGAAACAGTTGCTTGGCCTGTCTGCAGAAAAGAAGTGGGAATCAAGGAGTTCTGCAGAGGTTGCTGAACTATGACCCTTAGCCAGCCTAGTCAACAACAAGGAATGCTAGCAGACCAACTACATCTACGGGCTGCATCTGGAGGTTTATATTCAGCAGGAAAGAGGACTACAAATCACAGAAATGTATGAGCACCAAGCTCTTAATAAAAGAGGTGCATTTATTTAGTAAGACGCATTCTTAAGAAAAGTGTAACTGTTCAGAGGCTTTCCAAACACAGAATCTAAACCTAGAGTCAATTCTCAACCCATCATCCACAATCTGTGACCCAGCAAGTGGAAGAAACTGTAGCTGTCCAGGTGATTGACAAAATGGAATTCTCCATTTCCCCCCCTAACCTTTGAGGCCCGTTCTATACCATCAGTTCAGATCCCTTAATAACATTGTGACAACTAGTTCTGCAACCTGACAACACGCTGTCAAGTGTACTTGAAATCTGGGCTCCTCTCTGGTCAAAGTGGGTCCCAATCAGTTTTAATTTTGTTAGGACCACAAAGTCCTTACAACTCCATCCCAAGTGAAAATACTGCTTGAGGCAGGCAAGCAAAAGCCATTCCCTCACCCCAAAAACAAACTGCAGGTGCCCCTTTAGTACCCATCCACAAACTCATCCACTGCCCGTACCAGTCACTCCTACCCCATGCTGGCTAGAAGATTCTGGAAGCTGTAACGCAAAAGGTATCTTTTTCAAGCTGTTCATTCCAACCCTCTCTTTTAATGCTGTGTCTCTCATCCCCTCTGAAGCCCAATTATCACCTGCCATCTTTTTCTAGCCAAAACTCTGCAGACCACCTCTAGCAGACCATCCTAAAAATCTCACCTCATCCACTCGGTTCTTCACCTCTGGTGGCAGCTCATTGCTAGGACTGCCGCGAAACTTCAGCTGCTCCTTTGCTTTGTTCACATCTCGCTCAACCATTTGCCAGTCTATTTTGATGTATCCTGTGTGATTTGCAATCTGGAGAAAGGGAAGATTTCCTGAAGCACAGATCTATCTAAACCAAGGTATTTCTGGAAAACTTGCTCTCATCTTCACTCAGTCAACCTCACTACATGGCAGTGGCCACAGGAAAACAATCCTTCAGATGGCTTGCACTGTAGGGAATGGCAATGAAAGGAATGTTGGCACTCTACTTATTGTGATATATGCATTGTCTGCAGTGAATGGAGTTCTGCTTTGGACAAGCTGTTCCTCCCACTTGGTCTTACAGGCAAGACTACATACATTTAGATTTGAAGTGCACTCCCTTGTGAAGGAGCAATCTACCTCCAGGTTCCTTTCTGCCTAGTTTCATGAGGAGAGCCATTCTTCAAACGTGTTGCATTATAGGATATGAGAGTGAACATACCATACTCAATGGAATTAAGGAACGATGAGTATCCTGGGCTTAGACTCCCATGGCTTACTTCAATGAGTACAGCAGGGAAACTGTGCATTTAATGGCCTTCCAGATGTTCACTACTCAGCCTCAGCCACTAACATGCTGTATAGAGCTGATGGAACTTGGACTCCAATAACATCTGGCAGGCCACAGTGTCCCTAGCCCTGATCTATAAGAACAGGGGATCCCAAGGGTTTTATATGCACTCCCTATAACATGTACCAAAATTCTAACAAGATGCGGTACTGCGTAAGAGAAATACAAAAAACTCATTGAGCATTCCAGCCTGGAGTTCGAATGTGTATAATGGTCTAAATGATCCACTCATGTGAAAAACATGAGTCACAGTCAGAGCTTAGAGAAATTACATTTTTTGACTACCAGAATCTTACTGGCTATGCTTTCCGAGGAATTCTGGATACTCTAAAAAGGTAATGTTTCTCAGTCTGGATCACAACTCCAGACAGACTGCTGAAGTTATACAGTGTTAAAAAATACTCCCTCCCAAGCTCCTCAGAGTCCACAGTTACCAACCTGAAGTAGAAAGAAGCCACCTCCTACTGCAGTTGCAGCCAGCTTCCCAACCTTCTGGAAAATGAAGCCAGTGCACCTGTAAGGCAAAAGCAGGAGAGAGCAGGAAAATGACACTTAGCCACACAAAAGGGCAATTCTGTCTCCAGTAAGAGAAATCGTAGCTTAAAATAATGACCACACCACTCCAGGGGCTGGCTGACCTCCCTCCTACCCTCTAATTCAAATGAAGACAGCACAAAGTAGCACCTCACCAACCAGTGGCGCCTCCAATTGCCAGCTGGGTCGCAACACTGTATTTTTCTGCACTGGGTCCTGAGTTTGGCTTGAAGAGCTTGCGCCACCATGGCCGGTTCTTTGTGTACTCTGCCAAATCCAGCACATCATCAATGCCTTGCTTTGCTGCAAATTGATACATAAGGGGGGGAGGAAAGACAGACCATTATTGAACTGCTCATCCATTAGAGGCACGACTGCCCCTCAGTTTCAGCTACATCAGAAGGACCTTGCATCTGGAATTTAAGAACCAGTAGAAACCCCAAGAAGTGAGAAACACAAGGTTACCCAGGAGAACCTTACATTCACACACAAAAAGCCTTTTTTGGGTGGTTTCCTAGCTCTCATTCTCAATACGTGACATACCTCTCCTAATGCTTACTTACTGAAACAGAGAGAGCTTTAAGTTAAAACATGCTCATATTTTCAGTCACCTTTGACAGTAATATATAGGGATGCCTCCATTAACAAAGCCTTTGACAAAAAAGCTCCTTTTTTAAAAAAGCTTTTTACAGGAACCCAGCACCCTTTTTCCTGTCCTCTGTCTAGCTGGAAATTTTTTTGTAGCATTGGCTTTGGGAAGATGGTAATGGAGGGCTGAAGGAGGACAGACTTTCAGAGTCGGATTGCAGTAGCACAGTTGCAGCAAACAAGGCAACAAAGCTTGGGCTTGGACAGAATGGGTTTCTACTCCAAGTGCTCCTCCTACAGTTGTGTGTGCTTAAGCACTACAGGCAAGGTAAACAGTGGCTTCCAGAATCACTTAGTAAGCATGTGTGAAGAGCAAAACAGAAAAAAAAGAAAAAAGGCAGATTAGCCTGCCTTACCAAATGTTGAAACAGCATTGATCTATAAATTTTGCTACCAAAATGGAAGTCATAAGAAAAGTAGGGGCTGTTGAAAGAAAAAAAAAATATTCGGATGTATCTTGGAAGAAAATTTCAAGTGGTCTCTAAAAGACTGAAAATATTTTTTTTTATCTTATGCAAAGCTAACCTGACCAGCTTGTTTTATTTCATATGTGCATAATATTGCTTTTGAATAAAAAAGTTTGCTGAAACATGTTGAATGGCTCTTCTTTTTAGTGGTGGAGAAACCTATGTCTATCCTTTTCATATTATTTCTACCTTTGGTACCAAAGTTCTTGTTAAAGAACTAAAGCCCAGGAACACCTCTACTTCATTAACTGTATAGGCATCCTGACTATAACCCCATAGATGGCCCAACCTCTATACATTTATCTAATTCCCTTTTAAACCCTTCCGCTCCACACTGGCAGCCATTGATACAATTATGGCAGTGAATTCCATATAAATTATCCTGATAACTAAATATAATGAGCCTTTGCTCATACCAGCCTTCTCCAATCCAGAGTTCTAGACTACTGGCTGGGGATGATGAGCACTGTAGTCCCACTCATCTGGAAAGCACTCTGTTAGGGAAGACAAATGAAAAATATATGGATGTCAGTACAACTGGAGGGGATTTGCTCTCCCCAGAAATTATGTATTCAATAGCCTTTAGGCATGTAACAGACTACCATGGACCTTCTCGGCCAATGGAGAGAATAAGACGTGCTAACCAGAAGCGGGGTTTTTTTCCTATTCCATCTGAAGATAATTTCCCTTATTTTTCTCCCCCAATTCACACTATTATAGTATTAGGAAACATCATGCAGCCATGAATAATGCCCTGACGTAAAAATCATGCAGAACAGCAAGAAATGTTTGGTTTCTAAATAATTGCTAGAGATGGGAAGATGAGTCATCTAATTCAAAAGTCTCTTCAGGTATAAGAGTATACTTACTATTAATAGAAATACATTCACTTAAAAGAAAAAGAAAAAAATACCATCTTACACTCCAGGGATGAGACTGCTATTAAATGCAAGTGAAGTTTTAGTTATATCCAGGCACAGATTTGGCAGCACAGTTCTGATTAACAAACTCTGATTAACTCTCCCAAAAAATAGGGAGACAAGAAAAGACAACTGCTGTTTCATCTTCTAAAACAGCCTTCCAAGAGTTTGCACACTGTAAACCTGCAGACAAGATCTTGCAATGTTTAATCATCACCCCAAAATCAGAACTTTTAGGCATATTGGAAACCAACTGCCACAATGATTTTGAAGTGGGAGATCCAACAGCATGGGACTGTTTTCATCCCATACACTTCCCCTTTTCTAAAAGATGCCCCATCTTATTCACTGACTTTATTGCCAGAGGGTCAGTTTGACAAAAGTTGCAGGCTAATAATCCTTTGACCTCTCTAAACCAACGAGGCCTGGCAGCAAAGTCTAGTATTACTGTTTCACCATTCACCTGTCAGGTCTGGCACGACTTTGGAGAGGGTGGTTGAGAGAAGGGTTGCCAATTGCTGCTGCTATTATTATTTCCATCTGACCTTTTTTTGAGTTCGGGATGCTAAGGGCCTTTCCGCACTACACTGTTATAGTGCTATTATGCCACTTTCAACAGCCTGTGGAATTCTGGGGTTTGCAGTTTACTGAGGCCACAGAACTCTCTGGCTGAGAATTCTAAAGGCCCCTCCCTAAGCTGCAAACCCCAGGATTCCATAGGATGTTGAAAGTGGAATAATAGTGCTATAACTGTGTAGTGCAGAAATGGCCAAGGTCATTAGAAATCTGTGGCCATTTCCACACTACACGGTTACAGCGCTATGATTCCACTTTCAGCATCCTATGGAATCCTGGGGTTTGAAGTTCAGGGAGTGATATTTAGAATTCTCAGCCAGAGAGCTCTTTGGCCTCAGGAAACTACAAACCCCAGAATTCCACAGGAGGTTGAAAGTGGAATAATAGCGCTATAACAGTGTAGTGTGGAAATGGCCTGTAAGACACAAAATAAAGTGAGATTAAAGGGTCAAAAAATTACTGGCCTGTTTTAGCAACAAGTCCTTTGCCTGTTTGTTTGAAATGTGATTACACTTCAGAACCTGAGGAGGGGCAAGGCTGTATGGTTCAGACTGCAACCCTCTGCACAACTGCCTGCTCAGAACAGGGCTGTGAAGCTAAAAGCCACGGTTGAGAAACAGGACAAGAGCTGGGGGGAGACAGAGTTCAAACACTTGGGGACTTCCCCTCTCCTCTCCCTCTCCCGGCCTACCTCACAGGGTTGCTGTGAAGGTTTTAAAAGGCACAGGGATAACCCTTTTCCTGAAGTCTTAGGACTGCTCTTCCTCAGCTATGCTGCTCAGTACACGGCCTGGACCAGTCAGCTGCCCTCACCCTGAGGCCATTTCCGCACTGGACTGTTATAGCGCTATTATTCCGCTTTCAACCTCCTATGGAATCCTGGGGTTTGCCGTTTAGGGAGGGGCCTAACGGCCTGCCTGACAGGGTTGTGAGAAATTACACGGGAAAAGAGGCGGCGCACCACGCGGGCCGGAAGGCAGCCCCTGGCTGGAAGGGAATAAAACGCCACACACGCAACTGGCTGATAATGAATCCGCGGGGAGCTCCGTCCGGGGCCCATTTTGAGAGGGGCCGAGAAGAGGGGTCCTTGTCAGGGCGGGTGGGGGAGCCGCCGGCCGTTCAAAAACCCTCCCCGACAACCGGTGACGTCACTCCCGCGGCGGGGGGGTCATTATTCCGCTCACCTGGCATGGCGGCGGCGGCCCGGGCCTCCTGTTGCTGGGCTCGCTTCTTGCGCTTGGCCTCCTGCTCCAGGCGGATTAAGGAGGAGCAGGAATGGGCGCCACTGGCGTGTGACGTCGGCGCCGGGAGCTCCTCCTCCTCCTCCTCTTCCATCTCCCCCCTCCCTCCCCGACAGCGTCCCTCAACCAGGTTGTCTTCGGTTCCCCAAGCCGGGGAGGCGAAGGAAGCCGGCGAGGCCACGCCTCCGCCTGGCCAAACGTCACGCTGGGCACGTGACACGCAGGCCAATGGCGGCTGATTGTGTGTCTCCTAGGCAACCCCTCCCAAGTGCAGGAGGCCTAAGGAGGCCCTGCCCTCTTTGGCGCTGTAACGCAACTACAGCGGTTTCATTCCGCTTTAGTTACTGCACTAGCCTGTTGTAGTGCTATGACTCCACTTTCAACATCGGCCATTTCCGCACTATAGTGTTAAAGTGCTGCTATTCCACTATCAACCTCCTATGGAATTCTGGGGGTTGTAGTTTAGGGAAGAGCACTGTGAATACTCAGCCAAAGAGCTCTTTGGTCTCAGTAAACTACAAACCCCAGAATTCCACAGGCCATTGAAAGTGGAATAGCAGTTTAACGCTGTAGTGCAGAAATGGCCATCCTGTGGAATCCTGGGGTTTGCAGCAGTTTAGGGAGGGGCCGATCTGTCACTGGTTTCCATTCTCTGTCAAATGGTTGAATAGAGTTATCTTTTAGCAGACTTCCTATGCAAAACTGAGTCCCTCTGACCATGTGCAGAGTTTGAAACTTTTGCAAAAGGTCCATTGTCTCTCTGCATTATTATTATTATCCCCCCTTTCTCCTGACAATGAGACCCAATGCAGCGAACAATATCACAACAGTACAAATTAAAGTATACATAGAAGTATAAATATGAAATTTTTTAAAAAAATTAAACAATTTGTAGTGTTGAAAGCATTAGGTGTTAAAAATATTAAATACTTTAAAATACATTTGAAAGTCCTAGTTTCTCTCCGCTAAAGCACTTCAACACTTTGACCTTAAACTCTTGAATAATAATTTAAAAGGGCTCAGTGATATATTGTGGTATATTATAGTATATTTTATATTGTCAATAATAACATGTCTTATGAACAGGTCTTATGAACATGTCAAAAGAGTATATTATATGTTGTATATTATGGTATGTTATAGTATATTTTATATTGTAAACGTTAACAAGTCTTATGAGCTTATGCCTGTAAGAGTGAAAAATTTTAATAAAAATAAATTAAAAAAATAAATAAAAGTGCTCAGTGAAAATTGGCTAAAGTTAGTTTCTGAAAGGTTGGCAGTCTAGATGTCACATGTGATCAGTGTGAGAGGGAAGAGGATGAGTACAAGAAAGGAGGGAGTGAAGGTAATCTGAGATTTTTTTTTAAAGAAAAAGTTTGGATGCAAAACCATGAATATATAGATGCAATCAAAACAAAAAGACCTGCGAAGTCTCATACTTTATGGAACTTTTTTCCTTGTGGATAAGCCCTTCCTCTCACTTTCCCCCTTTGTCCTCAGCTTATTTCAATTGCTGCCAACTGAGATCAAAGTGCAAAAGGAGTTTATGTTCAATTAACTCAGCAGGAGGGCAGGAAGAGGAGAAGGGGAATCTTGCCCTTCCCTGTAAGGTCAGGCAAAAGCAAACTGCAGCAGCCTCTATTAGCTGGTGTGTTCATCTTCATTAATAACTTCTGCCATCTTGACCACTCTGTGATGTCGCTAGGCTGTAGGTGTCCTGGTTTTCATCTGTAAATGTTAGAGGGTATGTAATAATAATAATAATAATAATTATTATTATTATTATTATTATTATTATTATTATTATTATTATTTATATCCCGCCTCTCCCCGTGGATCGAGATCATTTATACCAATTTTATTTTTTTTTCCAACTGTTTTTGATAACTGCATCTTGAAACAGCAATCAGTCTACCTGCCTGTGGAGACCTATTTTCAGATGAACAAAATGAAAGTTTCAAGGAAATTGGGGATTTGGTCTGTTCACAAGGGTTACTCCAGCAGGCTCTTGAAACCTGCACCTTTGCTAGAACCTCAGCAGCAAGCAGTACTAGGCACTTGGATGGGAAAAGGAGGCCACGCCACAGCTGCAGTTTCAAATGTGTCAGTCGTGTAGGGACATGGGAGAGGGTGATTCGCCCCGGGCAGCAATGTCTCTGGGACATCCTGACCCATAGCCCTGGCTATGCCCCCATGCACCGCAGCCATGCCCCCCCGCGCACAGTGGCCACGCCCCTCATGCCATAGGCCCGCCCCCTCCTGGCCCCCTCCACCCACTCCAAGCTCCGCCACTGAAATGTGTCAATGGAAAACGTGTTGGTAGTTGCACATCCTGATGCCACAGGAAACCCAGTAATTAGATGTAGCTGTTGGTATCATCAGACAGATTCTACACCAACTACTGAGCAGCCCATTCACATCAAATCTGAAGCACTCCTATTCATCTTGGCTCCATCAATGGCAGTTCCAGATGGTCACTGGCATTCACTGGCCTGGAAACAGGAAATATTATCACATGTGAAGCTGGAGAAAAAGCTTAAGGAAATCCCATGCCTAAGTAGCAGAAGCATCATTCTTTCTATCTATAGCTTGTCTGTCTGTCTGTCTGTCATCGTCATCATTATCATCATGATCATCATCATCTACATTTATCTCCCATCTTTTCTCCAAAAATTACATGCAGCATACGTGGCAATATGTTCCTGCCATGTTGTGAGGATATTGCTCTCTGCAATGCCCTCACAACAAGATTGTGAGAACATGTGACTGACTCAGTCACTGCCAATTTCATGTTCCAATGCAGACTACAAACAACTCTCAGTTCCCCAATACATTTCTGCACTAGACTTTTATAGTGCTGTTATTCCACTTTCAACATCCTATGGAATCCTGGGGTTTGCAGTTTAGGGAGAGGTCTCAAAGGATGTTAGATCAGAACAAAGACCTGTCTGAAGCAACTTTCTGTTGCTACGTTGACTAGCTAGTGGCCTTGAGAAGTCTACCAGCAGGACAGGAGAACAACTGAACTCTCCATTTTGCATTCCACTGATATTTAGAGGCATACTGTCTCTAATATGGGTGTAATTTAGTCATCCTGTCTAGTAGTAGCCATTGACACAACTTGAAAAAGGGACTTTTTTTGGACTACAAATCCCCAAATTCTCCAGACATCATAATCAAGCTAGCTTGGGGGTTCTGGGAGATGTTGTCCAAAAAGAAACATTTCCAAGTATTGACCACTGATAGCCCTAACCATGGATTTAGCTAATTCTTCTTCAAAGACATCCATGTGGCTAGCCATGCAATTCCTTTGCTCTGTGACTTTGTCCTGGCACCTTACTCACATGGAAATGTTTGCTCACGTACGTGCAGCCCCTGTAGATACTCTCTTGAGGGATGACAAAGTGGAGACTTCCTTCTGACTGCAACAAGAAATGAGAGAGAGAGAGAGTTATGCTGTGTGATCACAAGACAAGCCTGCTTGGAATCTTCTTTGCCAAGACAAAAGAATGAAACCCATGGGGTTAGTTCTAAAAAAATCCACACACAGTCACCTTTTTATGGGCTGATCTAATGCTTCCCCTTAAAGACAAAGACTTTAAGAACTCCACGACAATTAACCATTAACATTTGATCTCTGCACTAAAATAATGCACAGTTTGTTTCTTAGTCATACAATTGGTCCAAGGTGTGAGAGGAAGAGAATAAAATATCTAACCTCATTCATCTGGCACTGTTCTTCCATCCCCAGAAAATGAACTCACAACCAAGAAAGAAATGTTTGAGAAAAGCCATCCTCAGAGTGTGTCCCAATCTTGTTCTTTCACTTCAATTTTTTTTTGGTTAGGTTGGAAAGATGCTGCCGTCAATAGTCCTTTCAAGCCCAAATGTGCCAGCTCCATAGACATGCACCTATCCCTCCTTGGCCGCTGTTTTCATCATGCTCTAGGTCCTCTGATCAAAATGTGGCTTGCAGACCTCATATTAATAGCTTTGCCAAGCGCGAGTGAATTCCCCTTTCTCACTCAGGCCACTTTCTGTTCCTCTTACTCATCTCAGTGGGGACAACCCCGTTCTATAAGTCTTAGCTTAGCACATCTAAGAGATGCCAAAGTGAAACTGGCAGAGCAAACCAAGGAAGAGAAATTACCTGGAAACTACCTGGCCCCTCCTCCCCTCTATTTCTTATTCTCATTTTCTGGAAACAGCACTGTTTCTCATGTTGCCAGTGGACCTTTACTCTTTGTGGACAGTATGGTATAGAAAGTACAAGAAGCCCCCTGCTTTTGATGCCCTGTTTTCTGAAGACTCTCTCTTTTGATGCTTCCAAATTATACTGCAAGTTACATTGATTCAATGGGGATTTCAGTTTTCCACCAGTTATTCTTGCCTATGGAGGTTCTCTTGGAACCGCTTGCATGCGTGTGCAGCTTACAAAGTGAGCTGTGGGGGGAAAGTGCTAAGCCAACTGAGAGACTTTGCAAACAGCAAGCATCTGTGGCTGCTCCCAAGTGAGCTTCCGTAAATGCTTCATGCTCCTTACAGTGCAGTACCTGGGATCTGCTTTTCAACCAATTCCATTTTCTGACAGTGCTCCAGTCCCCAACTTGTCAGATAAGAGGGAGAAGCCCGTACAATACTGGGATACTGAAGCTTACTGAGCCTCTCTTCATTTGATTTAACTCACAGGATTACTGTGAGGATAAAGTCGATAAGCAGATGGACGAGTACACTGCCTTGAGCTTATTTGTTTAAGTGGGGGCTATAAATGTGATTAAGAAAGGAAACAATCAACAGTTACTTAGATGAGTGCTACTTAAATGTTGTGGATAGATATTTTTTCTTCACACACTGAATGAACTGGGGGTAAAGAAGAAGGATCTGAGCAGCTAGGTCTGATGTGACAAATGGTAGCTTTGCAACAGCACCCATATACAACAATATGAATAAAAATATTTTTTTAAAAAGTGCATGCTTTGGGAATTTTCTTTTTTTAATGCCAAGACCTGCAACTCAGCTCATCCATGTGGCCAAAACAATACTGGATTTCAAGATAATGAGAGACCCACGTGGATACTGCTGACATGCCCCCTTACCCTGATTTTACATTTGTGGGTGGCCCACAAGACGAATGCAGAGTAGGACAGAAAAACATTAGTGGGGCATGCTGGGGACTGAGCTGCATCAAAGATAATCTGAAGCAGCTTCATGAGAGGCTCAGAACATGCCGTTATGTAGATTTTAACTGTGGCCAAAGAGCAACTTTATGCACATTACCTTGCATGTGTAAAACTTTGGCAAAAAGCTGGAAAGCAGAAGTATAATAAGACCAACATTCATCCATGGCATTCAAAATCTTTGCAGTCTTAAACATCTTCTAAAATATCACTTGTCACTTTCTAAATGTTAAATGGGAGCAATATAAGACACAAATAAACCACACTGGATTTGAATATGGGAAATAGAAGTCTAAGACACCAGCCCGGCATAATTTGCAACAACCTGATACCTCTTCCTCTGGGGGTGGGGTGGGATGCTGTAGTACTTGCACAGCACAGTATTTTGCAAATAGAATTTTGTGCTGCTTCCCACAGAAGACAGGCTCCAAGCACATGAGATCCCAGCACTGGCAGGGGGAAGGTGGGAGGTACCTAGGTGGCACTGGAGATCTGGAGGGGCAATGTCAGCTGTTGGGGTGTTTCCATGAAATGGCCGTGGCAATATATTGCAGTGCTTGGCCTGGCTTCTGGGAGGATGGGATTTGCATGAGGATAAATTGAATAGACATGAAATCTACTGAATAATCTCAGCCCACTCACTCTCTTTAACTCCTGTTACCCTGATTTCTGGGGGTCCCGTGAGGGACACCTAAGTGCGTTTCAAATTACAAAGTTGGGAATTAGTCAAAAGAGTACAAGCTAGCAAGACGAGAGGCAGGGCAATGGAGCGAGATCTTTTACCCAATGTCTATGCGGTCAGGCCAAGTCAAGGAGCAAACAGAAGTAAATTAATAATTGTTGTTTTTATTAAAATACAATCAATCAAGTGTATGCAACACACTCACACAGATAACTATAGAAATAAAGGTTGGAGTTGGATAGAGGGATTTTTAGAGGAGGTTTCTGGTATGGGTAATGCTACACCTGTCCTGAAGCCCAGGAAGTCTGAAGCAGAAGTTCGTAGATAATGGAGTTTCTCAGTACGTGGGACTGAGGGGAAGGCTCACCAAGCAAAGCGGCAGCAAGGCGGGATGGAAGTTGGGAGCGATCCGATGAGGCTCTCAAAGCCAGGGGCTCTTATAGGGGAAAATGTGGCCATAGGATAGTCCGTACTTGGGGAAAACAATGAATTTTGGCCTGGAGACAAAGCCTCTGAAAGATCAGAATTTTACATGATTGGGTTAAGTCCGAATTGTCAACAGAGTAGCCAGTATGCAAACACAGAGTGCTTGACAGATGAGTATTTGGCTAGTCAAGCTGCCTGCTCGGGGCAGGGAGTTCTTTGTAAGTAGTGTGCATACATAATGTGGTACTTGCCTTGAGGTCTCCTGAAGCGGCAGGATGGCTATTTCTGGCCTGCCTGTTTTTGTTTGGAATATTTCAGCGATTAGCGGCTGTGCCTGTATGCAAGCTTGTCCGGGGGCCTTGCAAGCACGTGGAGGAAAACGGGGTATAGTAGGCCAAATTATTGATATCAAAATGATATCTAATATCCCACATGTCCGGGCTAGAAACTACAGTAACAGTCCTACCTCACAGCATGTAGTGAAAATAAAGTGAGGAGGAGTAGGAGGAGTGGGAGAGTCTGGTAACCCACCTTGAGCTTATTGGTATACAAAAATACCTACGAAATAACCTGAAGGCATCAGATTTCACCTGATTTTGGAAACTAAGCAGGGTCAACCATGGTTTGTACTTGGATGGGATATCACCAATAAATACTGGGTGATGCATGCTGTATTTCAGAGGAAAGAACTGGCAAAACCACCTCGGAGTATTCCTTGCCTAAGAAAACCCTATGAAATTCATGGAGTCACTGTAAGTTGACAGGTGACTTAAAGGCTCTTAAGCTGGTCATATACTTTGCACAGATGGCAATGCATTATCCCAGGGCAGACTCGATGGAACATACACGTCTTCCCTGAAGAAATAATAAAGAAATTGTATTTCAGGCAAAATATCTTGGGGTAGTCCTAATGAAGTGCTCCAGAATGTATCTTTTGGGAAGAAAGGACATTTTTCATGTAAAATCCAGCTTTGTTGCTCTGTTTTACTTTTTAATCTGTTTTAACTGCACCTGTTTTATTTGATTTACTTACTGTATTTCTAAAATTTCATCTGACAACATGTCTGGTGTTGTGCAGAAATGTGACGTGAAAAATGAATAGCATCTCCCTTTCCTTCCAAGTTGGGTTGAGTTGTTGGAAAATTAGTTGTCTCTGAGTAAGAATCCCTTTGGGATTGCTCTTTGCCACCATCCTCTGGCTTTTTCTTCCAGATATTTGAACCCCTTACTCAAAACAGTAAGAACTTTGCATCCTTTGTTGTTGTATGTGTTCAAATAAATTCTGATGTATGGTGATCCATTCCTTGGGTTTTCTGGGCAAGATTTATTCAGAGGAAGTTTACTACTGCTTTCCCTCCAAGGTTGAAAAAGTGTGATTTGCCCAAGGTCGCCCAGTGGGTTTTCATGGCCAAGAGCAGATTTGAACTCTGGCCTCCAGGAGACCTAAGCCATTTCCACACTAGCCTGTTATAGTGCTATTATTCCACTTTCAACATCCTATGGAATCCTGGGAGGATGAATCCCCTCTCTAAACTGCAAACCCCAGGATTCCATAGGATGTTGAAAGTGGAATAATAGCACTATAACAGGCTAGTGTGGAAACAGCCCTAGTCCAACATTCACACCACTTCACTATGCTGGCTCTTTGTATCCTTTATAGATGATTAAATACAGAGCACCTAGATTTTCTTCTTAGTTCGGTACTATTCAGTGAAATAATATCCCATTCCTATGCAATGCAAGTATCTTTCCAAGGTCAGCAGGGTGTTGCAATGGCTAAAAGCCTAATGCAAACCAAGGTTGCTCAACAAAAATGTAGTGCCCAAGTTATAAATAGTAGTTCTTCTACTCTATTTTGTTTTGGCCAGACTTCAACTGGAATACAATTGGCCCTCCGTATCCAGGGGTTCTCCATCCATAGATTCAACCAACCATGGATCAAAAATATTCAGGGAAGAAGCAATCCAAAAAACAAACTTGATTTTGCCACATGCCGAGCATTACACTTGTGTGTAGGCATGTCCTGCTTCAGTCTCCTGCCATTTCACAGATCCCCAGGTTCTCTCTGACACTCGTTTGAGTTGTTTACCATTTTATATAAGGGACACCATGTTACTTTGCCATATTAAGCTAAATTGGAAGTGGAGGGGGGATGTATTTTGCATAAGGCCCTCAGTAAACCATTGAAAACCACTGAAAAAACACAGCTATGAACAAAAGCTGTACACTACCGATACCGTGGTCTGTCAACAAACACAGATTTCATTCATCATTTTCTTGTCCCAGATTCAGGGTGAGAATGCATTCTTGTCCCTAGGTCTTACTTCCAGGATAGCAAATATATTTGCTACTGCCAGTGTTGTTTCCCACACAGAAAAGAAAGTGTAGGTGGAAATTGAAGGTTTCCAGTCAGTCAGGTGGGAAAGTCCCCAGCAAAATTTGAGTGTGCTTTTGGGAATCCCAGGAGATGAGCTCATTGCCTCAGGGAATTCCACCACCACCACAAACAGTCCACTTTTCTGAGGCAATAAGCTCTCACAAAGAATGTAGGCAGGGCTTTGAAAAGTTATTTTTTTCTAGTGTAGCCATCCCAAACTCTCCACCATGCTAGGTGGAGGATTCTAGGATTTGTACTACAAAATAAAAATAAAATTTTCAATGTTTGGTAGGATTACATGGAACACCTGTATTGCTGTTACTACTCTCCTATGCTATCCAACATTTGCTGCCTGAAGTGGCCAAATGGTCCATCCCATCTGAGACCGTCTCCTGGCTTGAAGAGGCCCTCTAGGTTTACAGAAAGTTTCAGGGCTTTTATAGCTGCACAGAATGTCACATCAGCAAGTATAGGTTGATACAACCAGCCCTACCACTAGGCAAGGGGAGATGATCATCTTATAGGGGTTACCCCCAAACCCTCAAAGGGTTACCCTCAAACCCTAAAAAACCCACATGGGGCCAAACTCAAAATATTAGGTTCACACAGACTACTCTGAGTAGTCGACATAATTGCAGGTGAATTCTGTATCAGCCTGGAAAGATTCCCAACTTTGGCCAAAGGGACTTCCTCCCGTCAGGAAGAATGCAGTCAAAACCACTTCTTACATGAGCAAGAAGAAAGACTGTTTATTGTATGAAGGAGGGGTTTAGATAGATTTGGGATGACAATGATCTCATGAAGCATATAGCATACGTGAAAGAATATTTGCTTTCCCGGGACTAAAATACACGGTTGATAATAAAATAACTTCTGGTTAACACTCAACAATGAACCTTGATTCACACATGTATTCACTCAGCAATGAAGTATAAGAAATATTGTTACAGAGAGCGTTGGGAACCCAGGCATTGACTTTGCCAATTAGTGTCAGCATAATTTTAAGTGGGACAAGGGTCTGACAACAGGAATAACCTTTAAAGTTGACTAGAATTCAAAATGGAGGAATTTTAGTTAAGCAAATGTAGAGAGACAAAGAGAGAGTTCCTATAGCTTAGACATTTAAGCAGGCAATATATTCTGGGAATAGTTCAATTCACAGAATATATTGCCTGCTTAAATGTCTAGCAGCCCTGCAGAGTAGACCAGAGAAAAGCTGGGAAAGCACTATCTATTTTGTCTGTACTCTTGTGCTGCTTACAACCTCAGGTCAAAGATCCTAGTGTAGTATGGAACAGGCAGTAGTGGTGGAGTCCTAGAACATTTCCATCTCTTCATTGGCTTGAATCCAATTGGTTAGTCCCAGCTAGCAAGAGAAAGCAAACTGGGCAAAACTTGCTAGAGGTTCTGCTATTTGTAACTGTAGTGGTTTGTAACTATACTTAAAATCCCCAAATTATGCTTTTGTTATCTGGACTATTTGCTAGCAGTTGCTGGCAACACATGCAGCTTTTTATTTCCATTCTCTGCTTTTTTTAAAAAATTCTGAGATATATAGGTTCAATAAAGTGCCAGTAGATATGCATCTGTTGTAGTTCATGTCAAGTTTTTTTAATAACTTTTCCAATGATACATATCAATTAATCTTTCCTTCCTTCCTTCCTTCTGTCCGTCCATCCGTCCGTCACTGTGAGAAACAGGATCCTGTTTTGTCTGATCCAGCAGAAGTCTTCCTATCTTCCCCTGTGATCCTAAGATGTAGAAATGAAGAAACAATATATACATATAATAGAGGTGACTCATTACATTTACAGTGGGTCAATCTATGATCCAGTCTATGATCAGTGCGCACCAGATCTTTAGCAGAATATCTAGCCCTCCTGATGTTGCTGAATTCCCATCAAGGTCAATAATCAAGGATGGTGGAAGTTTTAGCCAAGGAACATCTGGAACGGCAGTGGTTTCCTTTGCCCTGCCTTTCAAGACTTTGTTTTAGGTTGCAAAGGACTGGGGACTGCTGGTTTGTTTTCCGAAAATGTGGCTGTTCATGAGACTATACTTTCCGAAGTCTTCCTTTGGGCAGCAGAAATTCAACATGTGCTCCTGTTGTTATTGTTTCTCTAGAGAAGGAGATGCTATAATTGATGATGCTTGTTTGGTTGAATCACACAGCTGTGAAGACACAAAACTTATGGGGAGGAGGGATGGTAATTTGCAGCTCTGACAAAAGATTTTCCCCCTGGGCAGTCAGATAAGAAGAAAACTGGGTGAGAGAGAAAGATTGAACAACATGAGTACAAATAAAGAAATAAGAGAGTGAGAACAAACAGAAGAGGTTACACTGTCCCTGTTTGGTTCTGGCCTTTCCTATCATTGGCTTCAGTCGAAGCAACATCCCACCATTATCACCTTACTCAAAGGAAAGCACCTCTCCTCTGAGCTGTGCTGGCAGCCTGCCAAGGCCTCCAGCTATATAATCAGGCTGTTATCAGGAGCTAGTTGACAAAGTCTGTCTTGGTCAGTCTGAGTTCTTAGCAGGTTTAGAGAAACTGACTCCAAATTTACTGTGAGTCCAGAAAGAGGGTGTCCAAGGACAAAAGCTGTAGTCCGGGTGAAGGTCAAATGTTCAAAGAATGAAGCAAGGAATCCAAGAGTCAGCTGGGATGTTATCACTGATAGAATCAATTGGCTCCAATAGCTTCCTTCCATCCTGGCCTCTTGTTAAATAGGCTCGGCATCCTACCCAGCTGTTGCCTAATTAACAAGTCCTTCTTATATAAGCGCTGCCAGACTCCTGAGCTCTTCCTTCTTTGCCTGCACCGGCTGCCGTAAGGACTGTACCTCCCATGTCTCTAGGGTGTGGCTGTTGGGAAGGTCCTGTCTGGGTTCTTGGACAGGAGCATAATACCAACCATGATACAGGAAATAGGATTAAACAGGTCCTCCTTCCATTCGAACTGCCACTACTATGGCCTGGAGGGGAGAGAAGAAGAAACAGGTAAAGCTCCATCAGGCCTATGCCCAAAAGCAGATGAAAGGCTCTCCCTCCATCCCAACTGCCATTTGCTCTGGCCAGGGAGGGAGAAAAAAGAGGCAGTATCTGCTGGACATGGTCCCCTCCCACACTGCTGTTCTCTTTTTTAGATTAATTAATTAGATTGTAAAACTTGAGGGCAGGGAACTGTTTTGTTGTTCTTTTAGTTGTAAAGCTCCTTGTGTAATGATGGAACTATATAAATTAAAGACTACGATGATTACAGTAATCAAGACTTAAAACCACATTAAAAGGGCACAAAACAACATTCTCTCTCTCTCTCTCTCTCTCTTTACACACACACACACACACACACACACACACACTCTTTCCTGGACTTTCTCTGTGGCATAGGGAAACCAGAGCCTGTCCCCCTTAAATATTTGGATTCAACAAAACATAAGCACATAATAGCAGAACAAAAAGAACATTTTGATAAATCATCACACTTTCATAGGGCCCCAGGGAGGAAGGTGAGTTGTTTTTACAATGAACAAAATGAATAAGACTTGTGAGGGGAAAATTCTTTACCTATTTACTTGTCAAAAGATGAGTCAGAAATTTCCAGGTTTGCTGGTGTTGGTGCTCTACCAGAAAGAGACATGGGGACATCCACACAATGAGTAACTGCAGTAATGGAAAGAACTGGTCCTTATGTACATAACTGGGATGGAAGGGAATATGCTCCCCAGTGCAGCACCGGTCTTGATTTCACCGCAGGTCCTTGCCATTTGTATTGGAAGAAGAGCACCAAGGCTGCCTCTCCCTCTCTCTCACCCACCAAGAGGAGGTCCAGAGACATTCATTGCTAAAAACCACATTCATAGAACTGCAAATTCCATGTGTAGCTTATCTAGCCTGGTCTGGCTCAAGACTGTTTCCAAACCAGGGATGTTTTGTGCTGCTGCTTTTTGCAATCTACTGTAAGAGACTGGGAATTAGCATTCTGTGCTTCCTCCAGCATATTCAGGCTTGGTTACGTTTGCGTGATACTTAACAGTGGTTTTGTGATACGTAAACAAAAACAAAAACCCCCCTCTCTTTATTGTTTAGGTTATGTTGTTACATATAATCACGTAACAAGAAAAATAGTGAACAAATAACATACTGAGAAATGTATTGCAAGACTGATACTTGCAAAATGAATTTCAAAAGGGAGAAGACACCTGGGCAGAAAAAATAAAATGCACATATTCAGTTGGCCCTCCACATTTGTGGGTTTGGCTTTCATGGATTTGATTATTTGTGAGTTTCTCCAACTCCCCCCCACCTCAGGTGCTTCTATTCTGGGGGAATTCTCCCTCTCAATGGTTCCAAATCATGCCATTAAGCCCTTTAAAAACCCACCTCCAGTACTCTGGCTCCTTCACCAGCCACTGCCTGGCCAGCTAAGGGTAGCTCACAGCCCAATTTCTCAGCACCACACACACAGCCAAGGAAGGAGAGGGGGGAGAGAGAGGAAGTATAGGGCCACTGTGCCAACCTCTCTTTTCCTAATCTGGTTTGAACCCTGGGGGCCTGCTCTCCCCACCCTGCCTTGGCCCTCTTTCCACAGAAACATTTTGATATTTGCGGTTTTTCCACTTTTGTGGGGACCTCTACCCCCACTCTAGCGAATGTGGAGGGCTGACTGTATAATATGGGTACACCTGGCTTGACCACAGCACATGTGACAAGGATCTAGGAGTCTTAGTATTACTGAAATCTGTTCCTGTAGTTTGAATTCATATATCTTTTCAGCATTAGCTGACCTGCTGAAGAAACATCAACTAATGAAAACAGTATTACCACGATTGATTTGCTGGAGGTCTGTTTGATTAGCTAGTAAATACTTGCTTACAAAACAGTGCATCTCTGAGCATATATAACACACATATAAGATGAATGTAAAATCTGATTTATCACTCATCATCATCTCTTCTGGAATTCCCTCACTCTCTAAAAATGTTACATGTAACTATGAAAAAGAAATAAAAGACACTCATTTCCAATGCACTGTTGTCATTTTTCAACCAGACTTGGCTGACATAGGCCATTTCTGCACAACACTCTTATAGCACGATGATTCCACTTTCAACCTCCTATGGAATCCTGGGGTTTGCAGTTTCAGGAGGGGCTGACCGGTACTTGGTTCTTTTTTCTTTTATTCATAAAAAAGAGAGGTGCTTTGCCAACTGTTTCAGCAGCTAGAACTGTGTGGCAATTGCAGTTTGACCCATACACTCATGCCAAATTGACTTTATGGAGGAATCCAGATTTCCTGATTTCAAAATGAGTAAGGAACCATTTTTGTAGAAGGTGTGGGCCAATATTGAGATTACTACTTTAAATCAGGTATTTGGTGTTGATGATGAGTTTTTACTTTTCTTCAATTTTGGGGGAGCAGTGTAAACTACAGTAGCCCCTCTACACTCATGGGAGATAGGGGCACAGAACCCCCATGGAAATGAAAAAAACAGCATGTCATGGGCTTCCAGGACCTAAACTCAGACTCAGAATCTGAGGCAGTAGAACTTGCTCTGAGTCTTGGCACAGAGACTGCTGCAGCAGAAGCTGCAGAGCAGACAGTATCACCACCTGGTCCAGGGAGAGAAGTGTCTGCCCCAGCAGGGAGCCCTGCTCATTTTGACACAGGGAATGATCTATCCATACCTACCTTCACCCAGCGTAGACACCAAAAAGGTCTCCTGTGTTGCTCCCAGCGAATTTATGCCAAGCACCAATTAGTCAGGCACCAGCTGCACTGACCTTGGAACCTATAAGAACTGAGCTTTTCCCCTCTAGCTTTTGTCAGCAATCAAGTGACCCGTGCATGCTTCTGTTTGCTTCCCTTGCCTGTTATTCTGCCATTTTGACCCGTGTCTATATTGCCTGCTGTTGATTTATAGACGTTGCTGGGATTATTATTTGCTTCTCATTTGTAAGGTTGTTTTCTTCCTAAAGTAAACTGACTAATTGCTTAACTATCTGAGCTTCTTGACTTGTATTATCAGCTTCTCCTAGCTGCCAGCCCAGCCCAGCCCAGGCGTGGACACAGCGAATAACTCCCCTCCAGTGAGCACTACCCCTCCTTCCCTGCACTCTCCTGATCTCCACTGCCCACACACCCATGCTGGAGATCGAGCCGGCAGCAGTGGGCAGGAGATGGCGAGCAGGGGGAAAAGATCTTTCCTTCCCTTCACCCTCCCACCCACTTCTGGGGAGATCACACCTGCAGCTGCAGGCAGGAGATCACGCGGGAGAGGAAAAAAATCTTTCCTCCTCTTCACTCTCCTGCCAGCTGCCCCCAGGGAATGGGAGAGGGAGAATGGGGGCGGAGGCAAGTGGGCACTGCAAATAATCAAACCCGTGAGAGTCAAACCCATGAATGTGGAGGGAGAACTGTACCTTTATCAACTAAATGGTAGTATTTACATTGTTACAATTCAGACTTAGCCCTGCAACTTTAAGTGTATCCAAGGTTCCCTTATTAGAGACATTGAGGCCAACCAAGTATCCAAAGCAACAATTTATATGTATAAATGTCTGTTATCTATAAATAAATATGACATATGAGGTTTACAGCAAGAATGGAATAGAGAATTGGAATAAGCCAATGCTGACTAATCAATTGCCATCAGTTTTATGATCTATAACTAGCATGGCTATAGATTGCTAACTATGGGCCTTTCTGCGCTACACTGTTATAGTGCTATTATTCCGCTTTCAATATCCTATGGAATCCTAGGGTTTGCAGTTTAGGGAGAAACATTTAGAATTTGGATTTTTTGCACTCATTTTCACTGCTAAAAGATCAATACTTTGTTACTGGAAAGACCATTTTTCTCCCCCTGTCATCCAGTGGGCAGAAGCCCTAACAACACTTGCAACATTTGAAAGAATGATGTACAGATAAAATTTACAAATGGATTTATTTCTGGACATTTGGTCAGTTTTTATAGAAACTTACAACTAATATGGTTATTTTTAATTCCTTTCATATTTTTATTTTCCTGCTTTTGTCAAACTGGAACATCATATGCATATATATATATATATATATATATATATATATATATATAGCAGGGTTCTTTAAAAAGTGAGTTCAGTTTGCATGTACAATTTTTAAAAATAATATTTTTAAAAATAATACAACGTGATACATTTTGCAACAATAATAAACCACTTCGTTTGTCATAGGCCATTTCAGCACTAGACTGTTACAGCGCTGTTATTCCACTTTCAACATCCTATGGAATCCTGGAGTTTACAGTCCCTGCTGTCTTCTTTCATGCAGCCACATCACAACATTTTAGCTAAAGATTGTTAGAGAGGTAAAATACTCCTGCCGTCTTCTTTTATGTTGTCACATCATGACATGTTTAGTTTGCGAAATATACACATCTTGAGATGGATGCAAATCTCCAGCCAGCAATTAAGCTGTTGAGAGTTTTTGAGTGGTTCAAAAGTGGATTTTATCATATACTCAGGTTAAAAAAAAAAGTTGCTTTTGAAGCTCATAGGCTTCTTCATTAGGCAAAAGTAAAATAGCATGCAGCTGAACGGAAAGTGATGGTGTGGGCATCACAGCACATATGTGCGTTTGTGTGTACGTGTGTGTGTACGTGTGTGTGTGTGTGTGTGTGTGTGTGTAGGAAATGCCTGTAGAGGAAAAGTGCCTCTTGTCCCCAGAATGTGGTTTCCTTTTGGGTTTTTTTTTTTTTGGTTTTTACCCCCATTTAGTCATGTGTGACTGGGTCCCTGCATCTACTTAGAAATACTCATTCTGGCCTGTTTTCACTTTGAGCATGATTCTGTTTTAGGTTGCTTTGCTGTCTTTGATCACGACTTTGGTTTTAAGGAATTTGATGCCTGATTGATTACCATCTCCAGCATTACCACTTATTTATTGTTCACTCAGCAGGGTGGAAAGGAGAGGCAGAGGAAGAAACACGCAACAAACTTTCCCACTGGCCCTATTACACAGAGTCTGACAAAACATTTCAGCATGATAAGAAATTTCCCTAATCATTTCTTGTTATTTTTGAAAGGTGGACATAAATGAGAAGACAGTGCCCAGTCTAAACAATAGAGCTTGGGTGTTACTTTTTTCAGTGACAATTTCGGTCTCCTTGCCTGTTACTTTCACCATGTTCTTACCCTAGACTTGCAAGCCCCTCTATTAATATCTTTCCCAATGGTTACTGAATATGAATTGAATTAATTGGATTTCTCCTCTGTGCTGGTGTAATTGTGGCAAAATTTTATTGCATTTATGGTTTAACTGTAGGTGCAAGACAGTACTAGTTCTGGGAGTTTCAGAAAATAGAAGCCATCTGTTACCACAGGCTTCCCTTGCTTATCTGATAGGTTAGGGAGCACAGTCAGAGAACGGAAATGACTGAAAAACGGAACCCATCTATTGTAGGGAACATGAAGGACTTATTTAGGTTCAGTTGAGACTGACCACGTGTGAGTGGTTGGTAAAGTCTCTCAGCTGGCTTGGCGCTTCCCCCATCCCCAAGCTTGCCTTGCAAGCAGCACATGTGTGGTCCCAAGCAAGCCTCTGTAGGAAAAAAGAACTGATGGAAGCCCACTGTTTTGATGTTTGCAATACAGACAAATTTCATTAATACAGCCAGGGGATCTGCTCTTTCTGTAGGCAAGACTTGGGACTGCATGCATTTGCGAGAGGTCCCAAGCAAGTCTCTGTAGCCAAGGAGAACTGACAAAAGAGCAGACTCCATGTTGAATTAATGGAACTTCTTAATTTGGAAGCATCAAAAGAGCCAAAATGCAGGGGCTTCCTGTAATCAGGACACAAAATAGTGGAAAACTGGAAGTCGGTGTCTATGGCAGATTGTACCATAAAGGCCTAATCTCAGCACTAGGAAACAGGAAAATGTTTAAGCAACTTGCCTTTGAAAAAAAAAATGCAAAGTCAGAAATCAGACAATTGTCTTTGCTCAGAAGCTTGTACATAATTTGATAAAAAGAGCAAACTCAGATATAGCAAATTTCTATGGCATGTTATTCCTTTACTTTTTATTGTTCTTAAGAAATTTCCTTGTGGAAATCTTTGACTCAGACCAACAAACTCATGATCTACATGGTACGTACATTTTATGTTTTTCTTTATACTTTGGTAATTCTGTGTATTAAATAATGGTTCAAAGATGTGTACCCTAAGAAAAAAAATCATTATCTATTTAAAAGGCATTCAGGAAATGTATGGAGAGAGTCAAGGCCACATCTTCTCTAGGAAGCAATTTTCCCCAGGTACCAAGATGTTCTGGATTAGTGCTATGTATGGTTCCATTACTTTCCATGAAAGAACCAGTGAAAAATGCAGAGTTTGGAAAAGTTACATTTTCAACTATAGTTCGTAGAATTCTAGCTAGCATGGCCTCCTTATGGCTCTTGAGAAAAAGAGTTTCGGAGCAGGATTAGTTTAGCCTTCTTCTGTTAGCAACTAACACAGAGAACATGAACAAGTGATATAGCACAGTGGGATTAAGAGGATGTTTGGACTATAAGCTTTGAATCAAACCTTTCCCAACCTGTCTTTCTCAATCTGTTTTTTCCAGATGTCTTGAGCTGCAACACTCACTATCCCTAGCCGGCACGATGACTAGGGGCAATGGGTACTTTAGTCTGACATGTTTGAAGGGATAAAATGGTTGATGGAGGCTGCTTCCAGTCACAGCATTGGAATGTTATTCTTTGGACTACAACATCACACATACGCTATGTGGAAAATTCAGGGCACCGTGATTTGGGTTATGTTCCTATCAGTACTTAATAAATTAGAGCTTGGAAGGTTTATTTTTTGAACTACAGCTTGCAGAATCTTCCAGAAACATCTTTTCCGTCTTACGGTAACCTTTGCATACGGCTAGAAGGCAAATCCAGCATCCACATCATCCACATCAGGTATCTAGCAAATGCAGCCTCATGTTGGAAACAAAATAAGGATGACGTTTTTATGCATGGCCCGGCAAAACTGTATTTTCCATCTATAATGTTATCCTGGAGCTGAATTTGTACAGCAAACAAGAGGTTAACTGTTGCTTGAGCTCTTTTCCTTTTGCTCCATCCTGTGGCCCCCCCCCCTGCTCCTGCTGCTAGCTCACACGTCCCATCCCACACGCTGTTGGAGTCATTGTCCAGCAGCAACATTGAAAACTCTCCAGTGCTTTGTCCTAACCTGCAGGTTATTTTTTGTTTGTTTGTTTGTTCTGTTTCTCCATATCTTTTGGTGAGGATGAGGGCTTCTGAATAGGTGAGGGAACACGTTGCATGTCCTGGGTTCCTCTTTGAATTGGACTTGACCCTCAGTCTCCTGGGCTCATTCAGTGTATGGCAAACCATGTGGAGATTCTTCTTCATCATTCTTTGGTGCCTCTTGGACAAGAGTGTTGGCATCAGCAGAAGATATTATATTGGAGCCGTGGAGACGAATTGGAATTATGAACCTATCAACCAGAAGGGGTAATGTCTGTTGTTTGTTTAACAGTGATGGAGAAAATTTGGTCCTCCATGTGCTTTGGTCTGCACCTACCTAAATCCCTTATCATAGCCTAATACGATAGCCAAATATTCCCCATGAGACCATGGGTTTAGTGTGTGTACTATTAGGACAACCAACATGTTCTAGTGGTTCGAGTGTTGCACCAGGCTTTGATTCCCTGCTCAGCCATGGAAGCCTACTAGCTGTGTCACATACTCTCAGCCCCCCAAAAAATCCCATGATAGGTTTGCCCTAAGACAGAAAGAACTTGAACAGCAACAACAATGTGTTATTAGAGGTATGTTAAGCTTGCCATTATTTGACCGGCCAGGCTAGACTGTTTTTTTTTAATATTATTTAAATTACAGTAAATTAATATTAAAGTAAATTAAAGTAAACAAAGTATTTAACCAGCTAACTTATCACTTTTTGGGTCTACAATGTTACAAATTTGCAGGGATTGCACCCATCCTCCACAGCCTACCAGTATCCATGTAATGTATTTTGTCTTCTTGGTTTTGACCCTTAATCCTACCCAGCTTCACTGGCTACTGGTCCCTTTCCAGGCAGTATTCAAAATGCTGGTTATGACTCTTAAAGCCCTCTATGGCTGAAAACCCATGTCTCCATCTATGAGTCTGCTCACATTTTAAGATCTTGAGGGAAAGGCTTTGCCTTGTTTCCACTACCATGAAAGGGATGCTTGGTGAGTACACTCTCTTCTCTTTCTACTAGTAGGCAAAGACCTTCTTATGCGGGCAGAACTTTGACTGATAATTCATGAGGCCAAAAGGGCTTTTAATGGGGCTATGCCTTTATGTTTTTATTATATCTTAAATGTGTTTTAAGTGTGTTCTTAATAGAAGTGTTTGGGTTTTTTTTTAACTGTTGTGCTAATACTTTTTTTTAGCTGTAGGTTGCTTTAATTGGATGTAAGCTCCCTTGAGTCCTGCAGAGGAAGAAAGGTGGGATATAAATTAAACAAGAAATAAGCAAACAAACAAACCCAATTAGTGGGGGGGGGGAATCCTTTGGGCAAGCTTGGGCAACAGCATCCTGGTTTATCATGGTTCAGCTGGCTAAGCCCCTATATAGAAATGCGGAGATATTTCTAAAGATGTTTAGGAGAGTTTGGAAAAGTTACTTATGGGATCTCCCAAAATCTGCTTTACAACATAGCCATAGAATGTGGGACCTGTAAAAGAAACAAAAACTTTCCGAGTTGTCCACTGGTCAGGCAGCCTTCATGCTTTTTTCATTGTCTAGTTCTGGCTGTCAAAATGATGGAAAGGAAGCTCAGGGGCAGACTGAATTGATCCTTTTGTCTGGGGAGTGGGATTTGATACAGATTACAGCTACCTGGGTAATCCAGATCCTATATTAATCAGGATGAGGTGTGCTTTACTATTGCTGCTGCATACTGGTGTAGCCACTGTCTTCAGAAGTCACACCTTGAGAATCACTTGAGAGTCCAGACAGGAGAGAAACCATTCCAATGCCAGGAATGTTGGAAATGTTTTGCTGATAAGCCAGTCCTTTTGAGATGTCAGAGAGTCCACACCAGTGCCCAGACTGTGACGAAGGTTTTGTTCAGAAGTAAAACGTGACAGAAGCCACACAAATGCTAGCAGCGTGGCATAGATTTATCTCGCCTTCTAAACCTTGTGACTCATAAGAGTCTAGGCAGGAAGGAAAACATACAAGGGCCAGCAATGTGGCAATTCTTGGGCTGGAATTCTTCTTAGCCGTATGCAATCAATATTCAGCTTGAATAGTGAGATAATGGGTGTGGTAGGATGACATTTAAAGGTCCACATGATCCTGTTTTTGGGGGGTGAATGCTTGATATGAGCATATACAGACCACTCAGCCACTATTCTTGTCATGGGATAGCTACGTAATACAAGAAGCTGTTTGTGGATTGCTTCAGTTGTGACATTCCTAGGAACCCCAAGCATTCCTACACACACACACACACACGTTCCTTGCAACTGCTTTCTACAGTCTGGTTATGTTAGAAAGAAGTCAGCTCTGATGGTTATATGCGCAATTTGTGCAAAGCATTTGTTATTTACTTTCTAAATTCACTGAAATAAGAGCACTGTTGAAACTAAATAACATATTTGTCTCTGTTGCCCAGATGCTGAACATGTGTCCTCAATGATAATTTTCTTTTGAGAATGATGTATTTTAAAAGTAAAAATAATACAAACTGCACCTGTAACTGTTTACATGTTTATACTCTGTGGCTATACATTTGTAGAATTAAGAAGACAGGACACTATAGCAACTCATTTCAGTCCTAGTGATCCTGTTTATGCTTATGCCAACCTAGCCACTGAGACAGGACTTGTTGGTTGCTCTCCAAATCACCTGTGGTTGTTGGTGCACCCTGGACCCAAATGTCTACCCCTAGCTCTACCACAACTACTGGGGGGCGGGAGAAGACCACAGCATTAGTCTGAGGCAGAGCAACATATTGTGCCTCTTCCTCCTCATTCAAAAGGTGGGAAAGTATCTTTTTGTTTTGATTTTCCCAGCATATTCTGAACTCTACATCTAAACTTCTTGAAATATTCTGGGTTTCCCTCACTTCCCCCTTCCTTCTGTTTTTCCTCTTTCCCCTTCCATCGATCACGTGTCACATCCAGACTCATGCAACACTTCAGAAACTGGTTTTCACCAATTTCTATTCAGCCTTCTTTCTTACTATTCAGGAGTTACAGGCCATTTCCGCACTATACTGTTATAGTGCTATTATTCCACTTTCAACATCCTATGGAATCCTGGGGTCTGCATTTTAGAGAAGGGCCTTTAGAATTCTTAGCCAGAGAACTCTTGGGCCTCAATAAACTACAAACTCCAGAATGCCACCAGATGTTGAAAGTGGAATAATAGCACTATAACAGTGCAGTGCATAAATGGCCATAGTCAAAGTGTTAAAAGAACTTTAACAATATTTTACTAGTTAAACATTAGGATTATTTTGTTTTGGTATAAATGTTCTTCCTTTCCTTGCTGAGTCTCTGCTGAATATGTGTGTCCTGGAAACAACAGCTGGGTTTATTGGTGGCAGCCATTTTAGCTAGTAATACAAGCAGACAGTTAAGTAGAGTTTCATTTCATTTTGGAAAACACCGGGTTAAACTGAATTGGGAAGTAGGGATGAAAAGTCCTTGGCAAAGTTGGGGGCTCCAAGAAAAATACTTTGGGATGAAGAAGATGGCATGCAGACCTGCAAAATAAAATTGCTTTGTACAGGAACAGAACCTGGGACTTTCAGAGAGTTTTCTCTTGTCTGGAGGGGCTCTTAGTACATAAATCCAGCACATTTATTGTGGTATCTGAGGTAGAAACAACATCAACATAAACATCTCTCCCTATTTCTGAGACTAAAAATACAATAATCAGTAAATGGATAAAATATTGCTAACGTTTTATGACATTCTGTGACTATCTTAGTTTGCAAACTGGTAGAACTGGACACTAGAGTAGATTTTCTGTGTGTGTAAAGGCCCAGGCTCAAATCATTGGCATTTGAGCAAGAGATGCAAGACAGTAAAGAGCTGCTGAGGTAAGGGCCAGATCTAAAATATTAGATCTTCTGCATATCAGCTGGAGGATTTGCAGTTTGCAAGTTGAACTCTAAAGCAGCCTGAAAAGGATGCTCTAGAACAGTGGTTCTCAACCTGTGGGTCGGGACCCCTTTGGGGGTCAAATGACCCTTTCACAGGGGTCACCTAAGACCATCAGAAAATAAGGAAAGAAAGAGTAAAGAAAGAGTAAAGAAAGGAAAATAAAGAATACAGATAAGAAGATAGTGCAAAACGATGAACTTAGTGGGAGACACAGCTTGCAAGGGTTTTTTTTTCTTTGTTTTTTTTTGGGAGACAAGCTGCGGGGGAGGCACTGTGAATAATAAATAAATAATTTTATGGTTGGGGGTCACCACAACATGAGGAACTGTATTAAAGGGTCATGGCACTAGGAAGGTTGAGAACCACTGCTCTAGAATGTTGATCAAAGTGCTCCCTCATCTCAAGAAGAACGTAGCTAGACTGTTTCTTTCATGAATGAAGAAGAGTTCTTTATTGTTTAAAAGAGTTTTTTAAAAGTTTGGAGGCAATGATCTCATAAAGCATAGAGCACTTGTGTAAAGATCATGTAAAAATCAACATTTCCCCTGGACTAGGGTCTTTATATGTTGTTGCTAACAATATCCCTCAGTTAACTCAACAATACCCTGATCATGCATATTACATTTGTTCAGCAGCAAAATATAAGAATATTGTTACAGAAAAAAAGAGCGCTACAGAGCATTGAGAACCAAAGCAGTGGCACCAATAGTCAGAATCAGCACCATTTAAGTAGGACAAGGAATGGCAATGGAGATGACCTTTAAAGCTGGATGAAATGAAAAAATGGAGGAACTTTGGTTAAGGGAAATGCTAACAGGTTGCCTTTTGTGATCTCAGGCAGTTTGGGCTTTAAAGTGGGCAATGCTTTTGTGAACTGTCCAGGGTGCTTAATCTGGATCGGCCCTGCAGAGTGGGTGAGCACTGTCCAGGGTCCTGAACCCTTTTATTGCTTACGCTGCCAGTCACAGCTGGCAACACTGGGCCTGTAGTCTAATTTGCTCTAAGGACTTGGAATTTAATTACTCTAAGGCAGCTTTTTGTATTCCCAGTATATGACACAGTGATAACTGGGAAAGAACAAAAGAAAGTAGGGCTGATGCAAAGCCTGAAAATATTTTGGAGCCATGATGATTGGAGAGTCCTGAGAGTTGTAACATAAAATGTAGCTTTTCTAAGCTGCATATATATTCAAAGCTTTCTGGGTTATTATAATGTTTGCTTCATATGTCTACCCGCCCCCCCATAATTAATTTATTTAAAATAGTAATAGCTTGCCTTCAGCCACAAAGATTCCCAGAGCAACTTGCAATTAGTTAGTTTGATAGTTCCCTACTCTCACCGAACTAAATAAAACACAGCTTACAAGTAGAAGGAGATGGTGGGGTGGAAATTAATTCCAGCCATTCTTGTCTGCTCCCCTTCCCCCTCGGAAGCCACAGTAGTGGCAGCTGGAATTGAGAGAGGGGCTCTCACCAGCCATTGGGGCCCAGGCACAATGAGACTATGGCCATTTCCGCACTAGCCTGTTATAGCATGATGATTCCACTTTCAACATTCTCTGGAATCCAGCCGGCCTCTCCCGAAACTGCAAACCCCAGGATTCCAGAGGATGTTGAAAGTGGAATCATCGTGCTATAACAGGCTGGTGCGGAAATGGCCCAAGTCTGGCTCTCACCCTCAGAGACTACAACAGTTTCAAAACAGTTTCGGTCTGGTCAATATTTCCAATAAGTTTGTAGTTCAGCAGTGTTTCAACCTTCCTTTCAAGCGTAACAAGCTCATTATTACTCCACTGGCCTTGGACTCATCTGGAGAACATTCACTAGATTAGGCTAGATACCCCTTACTGAGGATTCCAGAACTCAGGGCAAGAGCACAGCTTTGAAAAGTGTGTTTGTATACAGTTTTTTTGTATACAGCTTGTTTGAATGACACATTCTATGCGACTGTGGTTGGTGGTTAATATATCACGCTTAATGATGTTGCTATAATGCCACCAGCCTCCCCCATGACATCACAAGATGCCTTCTCAACAGCTGAGATTTTGGTGCTGAAATCTCAGAGCCTGAAACAGTGCTGATCTGACCTTTTAAAAGATTATACCAAGAAAAGACATGTGGCCATCCAAATATTGGATCCCTATTTCCTTCTTAGCTGTGTTGGCTGGGGCTAATGGGAGTTTCAGTACAACATCTGGGAGGAAGACAGATGGAGGAGTTTTGAGACTATAAAGGTGGAATGAAATTAAAAGTAAAATTATAGTGCCTGTTTCACTATGTATGACCTTAGAAAGTATTAGTATATCTTAGGTTGATTCTGTTGTGTACATTTGTGTAGGTTTTCTTCATGCCTGGATCTAAAGATTTGCCTCTGAAAAACACAGGAGCAACAGTCTTTATGAATTCCATGTAGGTCATGAAAGGAATGATTCTGGAAACCATATATATCCATCTGCAGTGTTAGCTCCTTCTGAGAAGTCAAAGGAAGAATAGGGTGTTCCTAGTGTTGTCTAGGTCTGATTAAAGGAAGGTTATGTATTTATTTAACATTTTATGTCCCATGAATCAACATAATTCTCCACCCCATTCAGGGCAGCTAATAAAGTAAAAAGAATAAAAGTCAAGGCAGGGGGAAGGAGAAGTAAAATGCTACAAAGCATGAAAACCAGCACAGCCAACAGAAGCGGCAAATCGTAAAGCAAAAATGAGGTGTTATTTCCTCCGTCGCATTATCTAGTTTCTGCATGGAAAGAAGTAGTGGGTGTGTGGATTAGATAAACTCCAAAGCACCTTCCAATTGTTTAGCCTGTGAAATATTGGTGCTGTTTTCCAAAGGGAAGGAGATGAATGAGTCCCCCTGCCTTCAAGCTGGAAGGTCACTCCTCATGTTCGCAAACAAGGGAGGCCAGACTGCAGTTGGAACCTTGAATACAACAGGAGGGCCTGTTTACTTTGGCTTCTCACCATGCATTCTTACAGACTAAAGGCGCCTAAGGACTCTAAACACTCCTAGCTTCTGTTCTGATGTCAGTCTTTTGCCTCTTTTGGGTGAGTATTACCCTCAAGGCACCAGATCTCATCTGATCTTGGAAGTTAAGCAGGGTTAGCCCTGGTTAGTAGCTGGATGGGAGACTGCCAATGAATACCAGGTTCTGTAGGCTATATTGCAGAGGCAGGAACTGGCAAAACCATCTCTTGAGTATTTCTTGCCCAAGAAAACCCTAAGTACTTTGTAGATTTGCCATAGGTTGACAGGTGGCTTGAAGGCACACACACCAAACAAACACATGAATTGTCCCTGACCCTCAGAGACAAAAACAAAATGAAAACAACCCCCAACCCCATGCAAAATGGATTTGATCTATCTCTTTTGATCCAACTGATATTTGATTCTGAGTGAAGGATGCCCTACCTTGTGCCATGGGGTGCTGCTTGAGAATAAAAGCAGCCTTTCTTCCTTTCTTTCTTTCTTTCTTGCTTGCTTGCTTGCTTGCTTGCTTGCTTGCTTGCTTTCCTCCTGCCTTCCTGCCTTCCTACCTTCCCTCTTTCCTTTCAGTTATGAAGCCATGTACCCAACAAAACTGGTTATGAGCACTTGTAGTTAATGTCACTGTCTAGTCTCAATACTTTCAACATCTGTCTAGCTTAGGAGTGGAAAACATGGCCTTGCACATCTTCTTGTACTGCATCTCCATTTCGCCCCAACCAGAAATGACAGAAAGTAGCATCATCTAAATATTCTTTTCTTATCTCCCAAGCAGTTTACAGATTTTCCATATAATGTAACAACTTAAGATTTTCTCTCTTTTCCTTGTTCAAGATTACAGAAATCTGGGAACCTGTGATAAATATTGGGCTGTTTTGGCTTTATCTAAACTGTGGAGAGGACTCAATATTTCTGTCATGGCTATTGGTCATTGCCCTGTATGTAAAAAAATCCACTATTTCTATTTGCTTCCAAGCCAGGGCATGTATAATCATTCTAATCATTATGGTATTCAGTTCTCACTCTGATTCTGTACTTAAAAGTGCTAGGCTTCTCTACTTGAGCTAGACCTACCACTGAGGCACTGGGGCCTGCTTTATCTCTGCATGAAGTAAGTCTCTACAGCTCCACTTGTTTGTTTTCCCAGTTGCTCCTAAATCCCGGATTTCCTTGGCTGAGTCTGAGTCATGGAAAAAGAAACATGATGGAAGCCCAATCCCGGCAGGCCGACACTTCTCATCCTCCAGATGCTCAGTGGGTCTCCAAAGATTTGATACCACTACTGATAAGACATGATGACTTGGTCTTGTTTTCTCCTGCCCGTATAAGTACATTTCTCTAGGAAAATAGGCTGGCTTTGCTGGAGGCATTAATGGATTATGCCTCCACCCCAATGACAAATACATTTTAAAAATTAATATAAAAAGTAATCAAGGTTGGGCCACGAAATTTTTCAGGCTGATGGTTTCTGACTTGAGGCAAAGGAAAAAATGGTCCCCACATAGAATCATAGAGTGAGAAGAGATCACAAGGGCCAACTAGTTCTACCATGTAGGACATAACTAAAGCACTCCTGAGAGGTAGGCACCCAACTTCTACTTAAAGAACCTACTACTTTTCAAGATAGCTTGTTGAACTCCCAAAAAGCTTGCAGTAGAATCAACTAAAATGGTAGCTGAATCTTCTACGGTGGGAAGTGGATAACAACCTGAATAAGGCAGCAGTGTTTTGAGTATTTTGAAGATACAACTCTCCTCTCCAAGAAGGGACGAGGCTGTCAGAAGGAGTGTTTGGGAAGCTAATACCCGGATCATCTGCCCCCCACTTCCCAGGTCCGACCATTGTTGATTGGGGTGATGGAGTCCAACAACATGGGAGTGGGGGAACACCACATTCACCAACCTTGGCATATTTTAGCAAATCCTTCCACCAAGTGTGGATTCTCATGTAGCCAAAATTAGTACTATATATGGAGGGGGGAAAAGAGGAAGATGCGTCATCTGGCTTGAGTAAACCAAGAAGTTTGTGGAAATATCCCACATCATTTGCAAGTAAAATAAAATAAGTCTAAGTGGTTATACCAAATGCTCCAATGATTCTGTGTATGAGGGGTGGAAGAGGAGAAAATTGGGTAGACGATGCAATGGAGTGGCCTGAAAAGGACTGCTTACTAGTGGGCCAGTATCATGTACATGTCACCCACAAGCTCCTCAACACAAGGCATTTTTCATTTTTTAAAATTCAAGCATTCTTGAATCTATGGTTCAGTTACTGTATTCATAATTTTTCAAATATATAGTTTTTAATACTGTGTTTCTTTCTAACTGATTTTTGTTTTTCTCTGTTTTTAGTAAGCTATTCCAGCTATTACTTATTAAAACTATTAATTCAGGAGGCAGAGCAAATTTAGGCAGTTATCAACTGCAAGAATTTTCTTAAAAAACAAAAATCCTTTTACTTTCCCAGGATGTTCTTCCCCACCGCAGTCACTCAGTACAAGAAAGCTGTGTATCTGGAATACACGGATTCTACCTTCACGCAAACAAAACCTAAGCCAGCTTGGATGGGTAAGCTTAAAGACCTTTCTTTTTTAAATCCTACATTTTTTGCCACTTTGGCTATTTGTGCCAAGTGTGATAGCTCCTGGACAGAATTAGTTGGTGATAGTTACCTATGTATGAAAAACATCTTGGTCAGCTTGTTACAATACACGATGGACTGTTCCAAAACTGCAGTTAGGGCAAAATGCAGTGACACACAACAATTTGTAAGTGGATCAGGAATACTGACCACATTTTGACAATTATAAAACTGTTAAACTGCCTTCCCATCTATTTCTAACTAGTCCTCTGGAGACACTCATTATTTGGAAAATAGGTGTGTGAGCATATATGTAACATTAAGCATCATCCTGACATCATCTTTTGCTGCCTAGTCAAATGTGTTTTTGATGTTATCTTTGCTGTCGTCTTTTCCGATATGCTTCTGACCCTCTCCCCTTCACTTCATCAGGTATTTTGGGCCCGACTATCCAAGCTGAAGTCCATGACAAAGTGGTTGTAACCTTTAAGAACATGGCTTCCCATCCTTTCAGCATCCATGCCATTGGGGTGTCCTTCTGGAAAGCTTCTGAAGGTGAATTTGACCTCGGCATATTGTCATCTACATGTCCTCTTGTTTTGACTTCCAGAATCCTTTCTTTTTTTAAAAAAGAGGCCTCTTCTTCCACTAAAACAGTCAAGAGAAGGCCAAACCCTTCACAAAAATGCCTCCAATGCACCTTAGAGGGCATTTGGCTTGCCTTTTTCTTTTTTAAAGTGACAGAAGTGGCAAGGAGGTAACCTAGAGAGTGTTGTGCTTCACTTGGGGAAAATGAGAAGGCCAGTGGCTGAAGATCAAGAGCCAGGATATTAGTCCAAAGCTGGGGAACCAAAAGCAATAGGGGTGTGTGCTTAAGAGTAGTCTGGGTTCAGGAACAGGGTCAAGTCTCTAAGCTGGCTCGGATATCCCTTACAGAGTGGGTGATTGATGTTGTTTCCAACAGCCGTCGAGTGTTTGCTGCTTGTCGTATCAAGGGAGGCTGATTATTCAATACAAACAGCTGGGGCTGTACTAACTGAGCTGCAGTTGTGCCGACCCTTTTTCCAAACACTTCAGTTGTACTAATATCCCTGAGGGAGAACCAACAGAAAGATCTGGATTCAATTTCAGAGAAGTTATTAGCTTGCATTTCAGTGGGACCAAAAATCCTGGGTTATTTTAACTTGAAGCTTTTACCGCATGTAATTAGCCATTGGAAGAGGCATTTCAGACTTTTTGAATGAGGAAAAGTAACTTGCACAAATACCAAACTACCAAATGGGCCCCTGGAGCGTTGCGCAACTGCAAGGAGCGGTCCACACAATGCACTCACAATCACGTGACACTCCAGGGGCTGGCAGGTGACGACTATGCGCTCTTTCATTTTCAGCTGTGAGCCGAAAATGGTGCACGATTGCGCATCTCTCCGGGGCCCCATGCACACTTGCTGTGAGTGTGGAGCTCTGGAGCCGTGGCGCTCATGCTTCCTGCCCCAATGTAGCCTGGGAAACTCCCAGGCTGCACTGTGGAAGGAAGAGGGGGGCTCTCGCACGAGCAGGTGGCATCTGTGGAGCTGAAGGAACCAGGACACGAGACCCTTTTGCTAGAGGCTGCTCGCATGATCCCTGCACCCCAGCTCTGTGAAAAGGTGCATTGTGGAAAGGGCCATGTCTACCTGAGAAACCTCAGATAACTAGATCGGGATCCCAGGAGGACTGGATTTGATTCCATGGCCTGAGATTACTGTCCCCTGCTTTATTGGAATTTGGAATGGCCCACATTGTAGTCCCCCGAGCCCATACTACGCTGTTATAGTGCTACTAGCGTATATGCCTAGTGTTGCCCAGGATTTTATTTTCTCATAGGTAATACTTGTTAGAAAGATTTGAGATCCGGTGTCTCTAATTCCCCAAACTGTCTTGTCCAGTACCTGTAACTTTTCCCCATATTTACCAGTCCAATCTGCATTCAGAGTTATTAACACACAGAGGCTGGGTTCCTGAGGGAATACAGTGCCCTCCTCCTTGCTGCCAGGCCTCATCTCCATTGCAACTGACCAGGCCCAAGAGCTCTCTGGTTGAGAATTCTAAAGGCCCCTCCCTAAACTGCAAACCCCAGGATTCCATAGAATCTTCTTAGGCAGCCAATCATATGAGGCCTTCTTGCTTCAAACAGCCAATCATATGAGGTCTTCGCCTGACACAGGCTTTGCTAGTTGGTTGTAGGTTTTCAAACAAACTTGACTTTTATATATCAGATTATTCCACTTTCAACCTCCTGTGGAATCCTAGGGTTTGTAGTGTACTGAGGCCCAAGAGCTTTCTGGCTGAGAATTCTAAATGCCTTTCCCTAAACTGCAAACCCCACAATTCCATAGGATGTTGGAAGTGGAATAACAGCATGATAACAGTGTAGGGGGGAAATGGCCCTAGTCTTTTAGCTAAGGCTTGGAGGTCTGGGAGAGTGAACCTTCATAACTTTTTCTTTGAAATCTGGGGGCTCTGTGTAGGAACCCCCCTTCCTTCGCAGGGGGCCTTTTTTTTCTTTTTTTTCCCTTGGGCAGCAAAGCAGTTTGTGCTGATTCCGTTGGGCACTCTTTATTGTGGGAGCAGCCCTGACTGGGGTCAGCAACAATGATGTTAAAGGACAGTCGACTTATCTGGTTTCAGGAGCGGGCTATGATGATGAGACTAGCCGGACTGAAAAAGAAGATGATGCAGTGGAACCTGGCCAGGCTCACACTTACGTGTGGGAGATCCTACCAGGACAAGGACCAACTGGAGTTGACCCGCATTGTTTGCCTTATGCCTATTCCTCCAAGGTGGACAGCGTGAAGGACATTAACTCTGGCTTGATTGGGCCGCTGCTGGTCTGTAAGCCAGGTAAGATTGGGAGGTGGGAGAGATCTTTACTCTCAAAAAGAAAGGTGGGAACAGCAGTCACACAAGGAGAACAATCAAGAACAAATAAGAGCTCGAATGATGAAAACAAATAATAATAGGAATCATTTTTTTGTGTTCATTTCATTTTGTTTGCTTAAAATCTCAAATATTTGTGGTGACATACAAAGGTGTAGTGAGCCTGCCCATGGTTTGAGATATTATAGAGGGGCCAGAAACTAGAGAGCCAGTGTGATGTAGTGATTTGAATGTTGGACTATGACCCTGGAGACCAGAGTTCAGTTCCCCACTTGGCCTTGGAAACACACTAGGTGACCTTGAGCACATCACACCCTCTCAGCCCCAGAAAACCCTGTGATAGGTTTGCCTTAGGATTGCCATAAGTCAGAAATGAAAGCACACAACAACAAAACAACAACAGCAACAAGGGAGACCCTTCTCTCTGTGTCTCTCTGCCACTGTCACAGGTGGATCTGGTGGGAACACGAGAGAGAAGACCTTCTTGGTGGTTGCTCCCAGGCTCTGAAGCTTCCTTCCTAGATACATTAGACTGATGCCCTCCTTGTAGTCACAAACTTCCAATTAATAATTAGTCAGTAACACCTGGATCATAATAAAAGGGTTCTTTATTTCATTTGTGCAAGAGGGGAGTAGCTGTGCTCCTGCACCCAAGACAAACCACTCCAAAGAAATGGCTGCATGCAGGCACCTATATACCCTGCTAAGTATGGCTACAGAATTAAAAAAAAAAGCTAGTTAATTGGCTAATCCAAATACATACATATAGGAACTATGCCATGAATACATTATTATGTCAGCATTCAAGCATTGTGCATGTCCATATAGGTGGTCCCAAATTATAATACCAGATCCCACCTTGGGGGTGTGTAAGTTAATATTCTAATAAAGCATAATGAACTAGAGGTAACTGTAAGTCATGGATATCTGCTTCCCGCTCCCAACAATCCAGTTTAGGCTGACTCTCTTAACTATAATGTTTCAAAAAGACCAGACACAGATGGTTTCTTACACCTGCAATTCTATTTTCGGTCAGCTTCTACAGATTCCCATTGTTCCAGTTTCAAAATGTAACTTTTATCAATGTCAATGTCTGTCTGCATTCCAAAGGGAATGGCACACTCCCCAGGACTAGAAGAAACAATAATGCCCTCTCAAGCTGGATTTAGCATGAGTTTTCAAAGAGTATTTGATTGCATGACCCATCACGTTCTAACTACAACTTAACAGGTTTCCCGTCACAAAACCCATATTTTTATTTCATGCCATCATCCTTGCTAGGCAGGTGTAGACCTTTATGATTTGGTTGGCTTTTGAGAGTTGACTGCTCAGGAAGAAAGGATCTGTTGTTTATATTTGTTGTTCTTTTTAACGATAGTGCTTTAAACTGCTTTTTTGGATAGTTTGGATAGTTTTGGATAGTTTTGGATTATATTTTTATTATTTTACAGAAACACAAACAAACAAACTAGACTGAAACAGAATAAAAAGATAAACAAAACAAGAAAGTTACAAGAAAATGCTCACAAATAGAAATAAACATCAAATACATCACTAAAAGAAGTAAACAAAGAGCCTTACTATACCCCAAATACTAAACTAAACTAAAAGAGAGAAAAAGTAAATATACCTAAATATCCAGCTTTCCTAACTCTGATTTTATCTAACATTACCTTTAAAAAAATACTTCTCTAGACACTAGTATCTTCTGACTATACATTCAATACTAAACTAAAGAGAGAGAAAAATACTTAAAATATAGGATCCAGCTTTGCTAACTCTGATTTTATCTAACATTAGCTTAAAAAAAAACTTCTCTAGATATTAATTTCTGATACCTCCACTGCTATTGTTTCCAAAATACTAAATAGTAAATCCTACTACTGATAAGTTATACTCTTTTTTCTTGCAAAACAAAAGCTTATCAAATGTTCTCAGCCTTCCACAAAAGACACGGTAGATTTTTCCTGAATCAACATTGTCAATTTATCCATCTCAATTAAACCCAACAATTTTATCAGCCAAACCTTTTTTGTTGCGATCTCTGTTTTCTTCCCTTTCTGTGCATACAAGTCATGCCGCAGTAGTCATATATCCTAATATCTTGCCATAATCGCTTTTAATTTTATGGATAGTTTAGTTATATTTTAAACTTTTGTCTGATGTAGGTTTTTTTTAGCTGTATCTGTTTTACCTTTTGTAAGCTGCCTTGAATCCTGGACTAGGGAAAAGGCGGAGTATCGACAATAGCAGCAGCAACAACAAAAAGAAAACATTGTGGTTGCTGTGGAGAGAGGTATTTAATACCTCCATCCATAATGCCCCCTTTTTCATTTAATGATTTCATCCTCTCAGACCTCCAAAATGCCTCTAGGACAGGGCTTTCCAAATGGTGTGCCATGACACATTAGTGTGTTGCCTGAAATGTGTAGGCGTGTCACCTACAATCTTGGAAACGTATGTTATTGTTTATAAATCATATGTTTTTAAAAATATATGAAAGATTTTCATGAGATATGTTGTATCCCCATACATTTTCTTATTACAATTTATGTATCTGTCAATATCTCTTATAAGGGGTTAATTTTAACCTCCAGTTTGCTAGTAAAACTGAACTACTGTGTTGCAAAATGATGCATGGCTAAAAAGCATGTCACCAACATGAAAAATTTGGAAACTCTGCTGAGATCCAAGAGGCTGACTTTTTCTTCTTTGGGCATCTGCTGGAAGAACTGCTGCCCCTATCATTTCCCTGGTAGTAAATATCAGGGCTGGGGCTAGCAGAAGCAACAAATGGGCAGATTGAATCCCCATAGGCTGGGAGGGAGGAAGCAAAGGTACACCTCCCAGAGATTTCTGCTCTGTCACTGTAATCCAGAATCTTTGGCAAAGAATCTAGCCTTTTTTCTGAATTATTCCAAACCCTTCAAATGTACCATATAGCCGCATATATATATAGCCACATATATTATTTCAGCAATGCTTACAACATTCCAGAAAAGCAGCCTGTGAAATGGTAGCTTGTCATCCAGTGAGTTCCTGACTAGGGTGAGATTTTTCAGTTCAGCGTCTCATGACTGAATAACTTATACTCAAAAGACCTTTTATGGTTCCTGAACATCTGAATGTGAAGGATTTTCAGATGGTGCGAAGTAAAGGAAGCTTTTCAACATTCCCAATTTCTTTCATCCCACTTAATCAGCCACTTAAAAGTAAATTTGCATGTTGTGATAAGCCACAGTTCTTGTTAACTATAAGTCTGTTGCGTAAGCAATTTGCTGCACAGCAGAAGATGATAGAAACTGTGGCTTGTGTTTTGCATTTCTGGTTTGTTTTTCTCCTTCCCTTTTTATGAGCAGGTCAGCAGCTAGAAAAACAAGCAAGGTCAAGTAAGAGTTCATACACCAATAATAAACTATGGCCACTTCCGCACTAGCCTGTTCTAGTGCTATTATTCCACTTTCAACATCCTATGGAATCCTGGGGTTTGCAGTTTAAGTAGGGGCCTCAAAGGAGTTTTTCACTTGATTCATCTCTTTTCTGCAGGGACATTGACTAGTACAGGAACCCAAAACTTGCTGCAAGAATTCGTGCTGCTCTTTGCTGTGTTTGATGAAGGTAAGAGTGGTGTGAGGATGGGGCCGTTGACACTGAGAAGAGAAAGTGGTTCGTCCATCCTAAGGAATAAACAATCCCTAAGTTATTATACTTTTCCTCGAGGTTTGCTTATTACTTGTTCTTCCCACTGGCTTGATACTAGCTTGCTATATGATGAAACAAGATTGTCAATTACAACCTTTTACAATTATGCTATCCAACAATCAGATTCTAAAGAAACCAGGATTTCAGCCAATGAGTTTCATTAGGATTTCATCCCATTTCTATTGCTCACAGCCAGACAAGAAGTGGCTTATTGCTGGGAAACAGGAAGGGTTCTAACTTGCCATAATTGGCTTTGAATGTGGAATTGGGGTTTGATGAAACATAACCAGTTAAATGTTTATTGGGACACAGGGATGAAATCTTTCTTGGAGACATGGTTTTCATTTATTGATTTTTATAGACTGATTGGAGCAGATGAGACTATACCACCCACAGTGAGTGGACAGTTGGTTGATTTAGTTGTTATGTACTATCCAAGCATATTTTATTGGTGTCTTCATAATCAACTTGCACCAATCCTTTATTCTTCATTGTTGTTTCTCTAGTTTGTCTTGATTTTCAGTACATTCCATTGCTTTTCACTTTACATTAAAAAAGTTTTTTTTCTTAGAAAACAATAGACCCAGTGGGATTTCCTGTAAAGTTGCAGTGTGGAGCTCTGTTTATGATTCCAGGCACTTCATCTCATCCACCTCTGCTTTAGTTTACTACTGTAACAATATGTTGGCATTCTGTACCCACTGAGCATGTTCAGTCTTCTGCACGCACTCAGTATTTTGTGGCATTCCACTGAAAACTGTCAATGCATTCCTTTTGTACATGGAAGGGTCATGCTGCTTTGGCTTCAGAAAAACCAGCGTCTGCATAGTATAAAGTTGTCATTTGTATTTATAAATGAAAACAAAGCAATGAATAGACAAAAGAAAAGAGGAAAGCAATTAAAAACAATATGAGACAACACGATGAATTCAATTCAAGTATATAGATAAAATGAAACATACAGTTTCCTGATAATTTCAAATTGTCATGAATTCTGATTGTAGGAAAGATTTTGGCTGGCATCTTTTTAGTGTCTTGTGCATGCATAAATTTACATCCAGAATGGACTGGTCATTTTGTGTGATGTAGAACATCTACATGTACTTCAGGGTTGCAGGGGTAGAGTTGTACATGTGCTGCACATTGTGCATGCAGATTATACATGCACATCCAGTTGTGTCATGTCTCAGTTCACTGAGGTGGCACTGTGCATTTACCATGTAACTCTGTGAGCATAATATTATGTTTGGTCTCCTTGAGGTTGGTTTGCAGCCCTTATGAAGTACTATTTAGAAGATGGAATGTCTGCATAAAATTTATAAGGTTTTACAAGTATACAGATATGCAAAATTGGTTGTAAAACTGAAACCAGGGTGCAAATAGTACTCTGATCAGTTTTTGTGAGGTCAGCTTTGCTTTCCCTGTCATGTAATGCTATTTAATGTTGGAAAATGAGCTTTATGGAAGTGTTGTAATGGGATGATGGAGTTGGGTGAGAAACAGTATGCTGGGAGTGAGGGAATGCTATTTTAATGATATGTGATAAGGATGAACAAACACAGCTGCAAGATCATGTAGCTGGCAGGCAGAATGAGAGTCTGAGGAAAGAGTCTCTTTACTTAGCTGTGAAGTAGAATGCTTGTGTACACTAACTTGTAATGTTACAGCTTATAAGACACTGCAAATTCTTTAGTCTTGGCAATTGTGAAAACGTCCTGCTATTTCTTTGCTGTTCTGAATAACACTTTTAAAACCTTTAAACTTGTTCTGAACTTAAAGCTAGCCAGTGCATGACAGTTTTAATTTAACATGTTAGTCGTCAGATTTGAATCACAGAATAAATATTCATACTGATGGGAAATTTTAATTCATTTTTTTTCTCCTTGCTGATTTAAGTCACTCTGATTTAAAATGTTGCTTTAAATTTTGCATTAGTACAGATGTACCATGTGATTTCTCTGTTTTTTCCTGTCAGGCAAAAGCTGGTACACCCAGCCCAACACCATAGAGAACATCTTCACTACAAACAACAGAGCTCAGATTCACACTGTGAATGGCTTCATGCATTCTCCCCTGCCTGGTAAAGGCCACATCTTCCCTTATCCACAGAGAGAAAAAAGAGATGATAAAAAGTTAACAGAGCAGCTAGAGGAGGAAGTATATGCCAAGAGCAGGGTGAGGGGTTGACTGTGATCTGGAGAGAAGAACAATTGAAAGTTGAGGAACATGCTAAATATTTTTCAAGGACCACTCTGTTCTCCATGTCCAGGTCTGCCCCCATCTAGCCAGAATGATGAAAACGTCTTGCTGCACCCCATTTCTTGCTTTCATAGTACATGGAGCATCCTTCCCCATAGTGCCCAGGGTGGATAGCATTCTGGTATTTGATCACTATCAGAGAAGCTACTCGATAGGAGGCATATAGGAATTACGCATCTTCAGACTTTGCAGAGGAATCTAGTTGGCTGTGTCTGTAGCATTGCAGAATAGCTTCTTTGCTGTCATGGTAAATTGTGATGAGCAGGCCCTTGCCACAACTATGCCTATAGCCACATCCCAAGGACAGAGTAAAAATGCAGGCAGATGTGTTGATCCATTTCAACAAAGCTGTCCTAGAAAGGTCAATCAACAAAGAAGTTTGAGAAATGTCAATCATATTGAATTGCCTCTTCGGGATCAAACCATCCTAAAATGCTCTGTATTGTAACAGGGATAGCTTCCTCCAAGTTGCTGTGAGTGTCTGAGCTGAGCTCTCAGGGGTTAGAGAGGTCTGGGGGGGTGGTATATTAGGAAGTACAATGACTCTAAAAAAAAATCCCTACATTTTGATGCTGTAAACTTTGGCTTACAGTGCCTCCTGTGACATCTTTCTCTTTACTACTGAATTACAGACCTCAAGGTGTGCCAGAAAAGACCTGTCTACTGGTATGTCATTGGCCTAGGAACCAGACCTGAAGTCCACTCCATTTTCTTTGAGGGACACTCTTTTCTTGTGAGAGACCATCGGCAGGTTACTCTGGACATCTCCCCAGCCACTTTTCTCACTGCTGAGACTACACCCAGAACCAATGGCACATTTCGGATGTTCTGCCAAATCCCATCCCATCAACAAGGTAGCAAACCGTGGGAAAGATGAGGTACTATGAAGGGTCCCAAGATGGAGAAGCAATGGATGAATCCAATATTTCCTATCCAGGCTGTTTAAAATGAAACAACATACATGAAGCCCCAAGAAAAGTCAGATGGGCAAGGACACCAAAAATAGGTGGTAGAACACATCCTTCTCTCTCATGATCAGTTCAAACTCCCTTAAGTCTCAATAAAGCAAGGGAAGGAATTTTTCCAACCCTAAGAGAAAACTCATTATCTGAAGTTCTTGAGGGCTACATTGTTGTCTCTCAGCCTGATCTATTCCACAGAGTTGCTGTTGTCGGAATAAAGTGGGTAGGAAGAGAGCCATATAAGTCCCCTAAACCCACTGGAGGAAAGGTGGAATATGTATATAATTACTACAGTTAAGAAGTTATTTTTTCTTTGCTTCCAGCTGGAATGGAAACCTTCATTAAAGTGGATGTCTGTCCAGAGGCTCCTGAGAAGAAGATGAGAGCAGCAGAGCCAAGTGATGAAGAAGAGAACTACTATGATTATGATTATGATGCTATGGAAAGCGTGGTCGTCAATATGGGAGATTTTTCACCCAGGATTACCGGCCGTTCCCGTGCCAAGAGACTGTCTGTGATATGGGAGCATTACATTGCGGCTGAAGAGGTTGAGTGGGACTATGCCCCAGTCAAGCACCTCGACAAGGACAAGTACGTGGCTAGTTGTCAATGTTCTGTCAGGCCTAGTTTGTGGCAGGCTGCTGTACTTCTCCCTCCCCAATTCAAATTACAGGGCTCTCTGTCAAGATTTGGTGGGTAAAAAGTTAAAGACCGCCTTCCTCCCCATCTCCATCCAGAGTGCTGTTTTTTCCGCTCACTCTGTCTCTGCCTCCTTCTGTTTTATTCTCTTTGCTGAAATTGAAAAGTTGGTCATAAGACCAAGGAGTTGGCTTGTCTGGAAAGGCTTCATAAAGCTTAGTGTGTTTCTGTTGGCTTATGAAGCTAGTTGAACTTCAGGGTCTGGGGTCAGCTGACAATATTGTGGCCAGTAGTATATACAGTCATCCCTCCCCATTTGCTAGGGTTAGGGGCACAGCACCACTGTAAAAGTGGAAAAAATGTGAATAACTCTAGGCCCTCCCAAAGTATGATCACCATATTCAGCCCACCATGGATTCCTTTGAGGCATCAGGGTTCCTTCACAAGGCTGAAGTGGCTGGCTGGTGGGGCTTACTGCCACCTCCACTGCTGCCCCACACCATGTTTAACAGGGACTTACAAGCCTTGTTTGCAGTTTCTCAGTCTCATGAGTTTTGTAGTCCCTATTAAAAATGTCACAGAGAGGCAGCAGAGGTGGCAACAAATAATCCCTGAATAACCAAATCTTCAGAAGTGAAACCCGCAAATGTGGATGGCTGACTGTACTAGCTTTAAAAATATACTTTTTTTTTTTACAACTACCAGACTTTCTCAGCCAACATTTATTCTCACATTATTAATAGTTTTTTATCCTGCCCTTCTATGAAGGAACTTGAGCTGGGATACATGGTTTTGATATGCTCCTTTTATCTTTGCACCCATCTGTGAAGGAAGTTAAGGTGGGAACCCAGCCCAAGGTCTTGCCACAAGTTATATAGAGATTGGAACCAGTGTTGCTCCGGTCCAACGTTGAGGGAAGTAGGTTTTTACCTTCTTGAATGGGTCAGCGATGGTGGGTGGGGGAGAGGGGACAGAATGGGTCTTGGCAGATGTCTAGTGATGCTGACTGGAACCTCACCACCACCACCATCTTCTCACAAGAAGTTATTTCTTGATAGTCAACAAGAGGAATATTTCTTGTATTCCAGGTTATCCACAAACTTTTATCTCTTTCTTTTTTGTAGTCGTTTTCTGGAACCTGGCCCCCAGCGTATTGGCTCAAAGTATAAGAAAGTGAGGTTTGTGGAATATGAAGATGGGACCTTCAAGAGGCGGAAGACATCGAATCTAGATCATACAGGGATTCTAGGGCCTGTTCTCAAAGGAGAAGTTGGAGATGAATTTATGGTAAGAGATGGGGGAAGGAGAGAGAGTGATCGAGACATGAGGTAGGGTCCATACTGAAGATGACTGTCCAGCAAAATCTCTGAAAAGGCTGTGAGTTGTAGTTTCCCGTGTGAGGCCCTTATAGGCTTAATTCAGACAATCAGCAACAGGAGGATAGGACTCCAGAAGCTGCTGAATTGCAGATCCCATCTTCCCTCATTTTGGCTATATTGGGTAGGGTTGATATAGTCCAATAACCTCACAAGGGTCACAAACCCCACAGCCCTAATATAAATAATAACACTAGCAACAACTATTTTATTCATTGACATCCCTCCTTTTCCCCAATAATGGAAAATAATGGCAGCTTACCTCGTGTTAAAAACAGTACAGATTAAAAACTATACAAAACATTAATAAAACTATAAGTATAAAAGTTATGTTATCAACAATTTATAAAGTTAAAGCATTAACGTTGATTAAAAGACTATATACAAGCCATAAACAACACAGCATACCGTTGAAAGCCCATCCCAATCAAATGATGTTAGACTGTAAGTCCCAGCAGCCCTAGCTGACATAGTCAGTGGTGAAGAACGCTGGTGGTTGCAGCCCAATGACATCTGGAAGGCCACGTGACTTCCATCTCCGTCTCAGGTAGGTTAAGAATTCTGACCCAAGGTTTCATTTGTTTTCTATTTATTTTAATTACTTCTCTCAGTCTGACATGGGACCCAGGAGCAGGTTCAGTGCTCATTTGTACATCAATTTCAGAACATAACAACCTGTAATAACTTTTCTTCAGGTTGCCCCAGGTTGAATTGGTTATACCATCTTTCTAGATGTCAAGCCAAACTTTTGTAAGTTGGTTTTTTTTTTAATTGTTTGCAAATCATGGAAATCTGAAGTGAGGAGCATACCTGTTCTTGGACTCAAACTTTCATCATCTCTGACCACTGGCCATGCTAGCTAGGGATGATGGGAGTTGTTTTTTACCTCTGTTCCAAAGAATGTACTGGTCTTGATTAAAAGATATTGTAACATCTGGTTTGAGGGGCTCCAACAAAGCTACAAATCCTTAATCAAGCTGTGAAAAATGTCGTTTCAGATTATGTTTAAGAATCTAGCCACGAGGCCATACAACATATACCCCCATGGCATCACCAATGTCACATCGTATCTCCGCTTGGGGATCGCCAAAAGTAAGAATGCTAAAGGATAATATCTTGTGAAATAGCAGTGGGAGGGATAATTTCACAACTTTATTTTCTGTTAATCTCTCTCTTTTGAAAATCTGTGCCAAAGAAAGTATTAGGAAAAGACGAATTCTATGTCTAATCATGCACATTCAGGAAATGGTGCAAGGATCAGCATAATTCCTCAGATTTTATTCTGCTTGTTCTAATAATGAGGAGATAACCGTCTGAATATTTTCACAGGTGTCACTACTGAGGCCATTTCCGCACTAGACCGTTATAGCCCTATGATTCCACTTTCAACATCCTATGGAATCCTGGGGTTTGCAGTTCCGGGAGGGGCCCACTGGCCCCTCCCGAAAGTACAAACCCCAGGATTCCATAGGATGTTGAAAGTGGAATCATAGGGCTATAATGGTCTAGTGCAGAAATGGCCTGACTTGTCATATGTCCAGGCATTCTCTTAAGCCTAGCTTAAGGACTAGAAAGCTGTTTTTCTTTGAAAATGGCACCTCAGAATCTTTGCTAATTGTTTGTTTGTTTGTATTTTTATGCTGGCTTTTCTCCCAAAGTGTTCTCCCATGGCAGCTTCCAATTTTTTTTAAAAAAAGTAGAAATATTTAAAACAATTAAAAACATTAAAAATACATAAAATTATAAAAACTTAACAATATTTTTAAAAAACAGTAAATAAGTGAAAGCTCTCCTGCTCACTTATTAAAAGTCTGCTTGAAAAGAGATGTCTCTGCCTGTAAAAGGAAAGGAGGAAGGGGGCCAGCCTAGCCTCCTGGGGAACGAAGTTTCAGAGTACAGGAACAGCCCAAGAGAAAGCCTTCCCATACAGATCTTAGGCTCTGGCAGGTTTATATTTATTGTGGAATATGTACCACCTTATTTTTTGATAGTACCCATTTCACACACCACTGCTGGGTTTTGCACGCTGATCACAGCAATGTGCTCTCAGTGGCATTCTGTAGGGTAAAAGTTTTTTCACCTAACCATATCTTCTCATTTTTTGGTCCATTTCTGCCCTCTAAACCTTTTGTTAGATTGCAATCTGCTTTCTGAAGTGTGTCACCGCCCTCTTGTGTAAGAAAGCTGTTTAAAAAATTGGCCTTTAAAAACTTTTTAAAAAGAGAGCCTTTTCGACAATCTGTGGATGTGACTAGGGTCGGAAAAGCTGAAATCACAAACCAGCTTGTGTTTTCAAAGTCCCGTGGCAGTTACAATTGTCTTATGGTTTGTTTCCTTCCAGATCGCAATATGAAGCTGTTGCCAATACGACCTAACCAGATGTTCACATACAGGTGGAAGATAATGCCCGAGGATGGTCCAACCAGATCAGATCCTCACTGCCTAACTCGCTACTATTATAGCTCCATCAAGCCTGCTAAGGATTTAGCTTCTGGGCTTATTGGACCTCTGCTAATCTGTCTGAAAGAGACCATGGACCAAAGAGGCAATCAGGTTGATCCATTGTTGCATCTTAAGAGAAAACATTGATACATTCTCGTAATAGCAGGAGGCTTGGTACACATTATGTGCATATGTCTGCATTATAATGCTTGCCCAGATTGAAAAAGACATTTAAAACCAATGAAGAAAAAGTACAGTGGCTTTTCAAGATCAGCAGAGATTGGGCCTTTTAGATACCGTCCAACTCTGATTCTGTAAATAGCTTGGGAACAGGATATCTGTTACATTCTCATCCCACTTTTCTTCCAAGGACTTTAGTGTACTTTTTCTGTCCAGGTACCATCAAAATCTAGAATTGGTCTGCTTTAGCAAGGTTGTTGTCTACCTGTGCCTTAACATGCACTGAGAGCTCGTCCATGGCCTTGTGAGTGAAAACCAATTATTTTGAATGCACCCACAAATTAAAACCATTGAGGAATGGAGTAGTTTCTTTTGTGTGATGAGTCCTGATTAACAACCTGGCTCAAATCTGCCACTGTTCAGATTTCCAAGTAGTTACAAACACAACGCACTGTCCTATGTTCTGAAGATGTATAACTGTAGCCACAGATGTTGATTTGTGACTACAAATAATCTAGGACAGTGTCATTTGCAGGGGCAGAATATTATTCCCAGATCCCCAAATGTAGGATGGGTGACATCTGTTTTGACAGCAGTATGTGAGAAAAGGGATCTAAGGCTCCCTAGTAGCTAAACGTGAACCAGCAGTGTAATGTAGCAGTTAAAAAGATGAATGCAATTTTTTGAGGTTGCATTGAAAGGTATACAGACCAGAAGAAATACTGTATTATGGTTAGATAAGATTTTGCATGCAGTACTCTGCATACAGTAGTCCTTGGTACTGCAATTTAGGAAGGACATTGACTAGCAAGAACATGCAAAGAGGGACCTGGTGAAAAGGTTCTAGAGGGAAAAGATGAAGGAGTTGGGTATGTTGAGCCTGGAGAAGAGTTGGAGGACTATCATCTAGGAGGTACAGCAGACTTGTTTTCTGCTGCTCCCGAGGGCAGGGCCTTAGTCAACAGGCTTCAATTACAAGAAAGAGGTTTTCAGCTACACATTAGAAATAAGAATTTCCTTATAGTACAAACTGTTCAGCAGTGGAACAGAATGTCTTGGAAGCCAGCACCTGGCAGATAACGCTCCAGCCTCTGCTTAAGAAATTCTGTCTGCCAGGCACGTGTTGGCATGGTTGGCCTGTATCAGGTATGGGGAAGTAAAATGCCAGCTGAGAGCAGCCACCTTTGCTTCTCTGTGCTCTTCCTATGCGGAGAAGAGGAAGCCTTTTTGTAAGCTGCTTTGGATTTTATTTTGGGAGAAAGGTGAGATATAAATCAAATAAATAAAAAACAACATGCAAGTAGGATTTCTTGCTGATTATGATCTGAGATTGTCCTTAAGGGTAGCTCCAGGGACAACAGACAGAAGGATGTTGGCCTGATACAGAATACCTGCAGACTATTCTCCCTTTTTCTGGACTCAAAGACTTTTGAGGTCTATTTGAACACTGATTCCATTGTTCTACCCTCACATGTATTTGAGGTGTCCATACCTTTCAGAGAAAATATATTCTGGTCTGTATGGAGAGCAGGTGAGATAGAGGCCATTTCCACACGGGGTTTTTAACACGGGGAGGACTGGGTCAGACCTACTTAATGTAGATCTGCACCCCGGCACACCCCGGAACAACCCCAAGTGGTCATCCAGTGTGCTTTTGAAAGACCGCTAAAATCAGGTCTTTAAAAAGCATGGAGCGCGCCACTGCAAGCCTGCACCCTTATGCAGATTGCAGGCTCGCATTGGTGCAAGCCTGCGATCTGTTGGGGGCGGGCTTTAGACTGGCGAGCTTCAGCGGTGGGTCAAGACCCTCGACCAACTGGAAGCTGCCATTTTTGTCCCCAGAGCAGTGCGGAGCGGCGGCCACGCACTGCTTTGGAGAAGCGTGGACCGGACCAGGGAGCCCAAAAGTCCAGTGAGGAGCGTCACGGGGCGATTCCCTCACTCCGTGCAGAAATGGCTTGAGTTGAGCATTCTGAAGCTAATAGTAAGCAAGAGTGTGAAGCCATGTAAGAAGAAAGCAAGCAATCTACAAGTTAACAACACTCTTTTCTCCTCCCACTACCATTTCAACAATGCTTTAAGCAATCAGTCTGGTTCAGCACTGACTGGTCTCCAATCTCCTTCCTTTGTGGTTCTCCCAGATTTCGTCAGATGAAGCAAAATTTGTGCTGTTTTCTGTCTTTGATGAAAATCGCAGCTGGTACTTGGCAGAGAATATCAACCGATCCTGTACTGATCCAGCCAAGGTCAATCCCCATGATCCCGAATTCTATGCCTCCAATGTCATGCACAGTGAGTAGCTCCAGAAGAAGAAAAGGTTAGTGCATGAGTAGTGTGGGAAAGACAGCCAGTTAACTCACACTATCTGGGTATAATAAGACTTGACTGTTTCCTTTTTGAGTTTTTGTATACTTGGATACAACATTAGGCTTCTCTGCAGACTTCTTCAGTCTTCATTCTGGTCCAACAAACACTGTCTCCTCAGGTTCATCACTTCCTGGTGATACTCTGATCACAACTCTGAAATTGTCTTCACTCAGTTTTTAATTTCTGCTTCTGTTCAAATCCTTACAGTGTTATTCAGTTTCTTCTGGTCTGCTTTTATGCCTACATCCTATTTCCAACTTCCCGTTTCTGGAAGTGGTGGATTTTTCACAGCTGCTCCCAACTCCCTACTGCTTGCGGAACTGCACCCTCGAATCGTTTTCTAGCAGAATGCTTTAGAGAATAATTTTTATTATTGGGTAGAATCCCACCTCTTCACTACTTTCACTAGCTTCAAACAAAGGACCAGAGTTTGGAAAAGTTACTTTTTTGGACTGCAACTCCAGAAGGGCACAGTCAACATGGCTAGGATGATTGGGGGATTCTGGGAGCTATAATTCAACACAGTGATGTTTCAAAGCTCTGCAGTGGATAGCTATCTAATATTCAGTTATGGAGTATTCCTAAATCCAGCCAATTAGATTGCTCTTTGATTCCTTTCCTTTGCAAGAAAGCTAGGCAACAGTTCTCATTGCTCTTCGTTTTCTCAAAGCCCACAGTGCAAGAGGGTACGGCTTAATCACTAGGTTGCTGTGCTAGCCAATTGCCAAAATTATTAGAACAACTAAATTAAAAAATAAATGAAACTTATATACTAAGTCTAAGGCTCTTTCCGCATGTGGGAAAATAAACGGGCAAAAACGGGGCTCACCGGCTTTCTTCACTGTACAGGCGAGTCCGTCAGGACGAGGAGCAGTCCGATCTCGTCGCTCCGCACTGCTCCGGCATCCAAAATGGTGGCTTCCGGTTGGTGGAGGCTCTCCAGCAACCAGAGAAGCTCACCAGCCTAAAGCACTTGCGCACGCCTGCAAACCTGCACCGGAGCACAGCGACGGAGTGACATGGAGTTGCGTGCTCTGTGCTTTTTAAAAACTCTCTAAAAAGAGGTTTTTAAAAAACACGCTGCTCAACCAGTTCCAGACGCTCCAAACTGTTGGAGGTCGCTCTGCCCTGTTTTAATAGCCCGGTGCGGAAAGGGCCTAAGAAAGAGATTAAAACAACAACACCCTTTGATCAGCTGTGGCAAACAGAAGGTAATGAGAATTGACCTTTCAGTTATTTGAAATCGTGAGTGACATGGCACCACGGCAAAATACATTGAAAAAAGGGGGAGGGGAAGATGTGAAGAATTATCAGTGAGAATATGAGACATTTTTTTATTTTATTTTATTTTATTTTATTTTATTTTATTTATATGCTGTCTTTTCTCCCAAAGTGGGACCCAAGTTAGCTTCTGAAATGTTAAAAATCATTTAAAATATTTAAAACAATTGAAGACATTAGAAACATAAAATTAAATTAATTAAATTAAAAAACAGCTCAATAAATAAATAAAAGCTCCCAGGCTCATTCGTTAAAAGCCTGCTTGAAAAGAAATGTCTTGTCTGCTGGCAAAAGAAAAGCAGGGAGGGGGGCCAGCTTAACTTCCCACGGAGGAGAGTTCCATCGGGTAGGACCAGCCGCTGAGACAGTCCTCACCAAATGAGTCTGTGATGGTGGCAGGACCTCAAGAAAACCTTTCCATGTAGATGTTAAATCTCTGGCAGGTTCATATGGAGAGCAACAGTTTTTCACATAAGCTAGATCTAAGTCATACAGGGATTTACAGATCATGACCAGCACTTTGAACTGTGCCCAGAAACGAACGGATAGCCACAAGAGAGTTACGTGCTCCCTGTAAGTGGCCCCAATCAGCATTCTGGCTGCCATGTTTTGAAACCACTGAAGTTTCTGAAATCTAGCTCATCAAGAATGGATGACTATCTAGGAGAGGTTTACAACAAGACAGAGGCCCTTTCCGCACCAGGCAATTAGAACGGGGCAGTGCATCCTCTCACAGAGGTCGTCTGCACCTTGGAGCGGACTACTTACCGGAGATCTGCACCTCAGTCCGCTCCAAAATGACTCCAAGTGGTCTTCCAGCGTGTTTTCTAAAGACTGCAAAAAACAGGTCTTTATTTTCCTGGAACGTGCCATTGCGTTCCTGCTCCCTTGTGCAGATTCGCAGGCTCATACCAGTGCGAGCCTGTGATCTGCGGAGGGCAGGCTTTAGGCGTGGTGAGCTTCAGCGGTTGGTTGGGACCCACGACCAACCGGAAGCCGCCATTTTGGAAGCCGGCGCAGTGTGGATCTTCCGACCTCACACTGCTCCGATTCGCCCTGGACCAAGGAGGAGCCCTGCAGAAGGGCTTCAGGCACAGTCTGCATTGCTTTGGACCCCAGAAGAAGCGGTAGGTAACAACACGGAGTGATTCCCTCGCCTCATGCAGAAAGGCCCAGTGTTATTTAGGGTTGGTTACAGGGGACATACAACTCCCCTTCCTCAACAGCTCCTCTGGTTGCCAGTCTGTTTCTGCACATAGTTCAAAATGCTGAGGATGACCTATAAAACCCTATACAGGTTAGGTGCAGGCACTCTGACTGACCATCTCCCCATGTGAGTTTGCCTGGACCATGAGATCTTCATGACAGGCCCTTCTTTCCATCCCCCCATGTTTCCAAGAAGAATGAGTGGAAGCACAGTAGGGCCTTCTCAGTGGCTGTCCTTAGGATGTGGAACTCCATTGGTAGGAAGAAGACAGCTTCCCCTAGTTGCTACTTTTCCCTTGTCTGCGAAGACTTTTCTATTCCAAAACAGCTCTTGAGAACTCTTTTTTTCCCCAAGAAAGGGCTTTAAGAGGTTGTCATACTGGTTCAATTGTGCTGTTTTTCAAACTATTTTCTAATATTTTTAATTATATGTTTCAAACTGTTTTTACTGTTATTAATTAATAGTTTGTTACATTTTAGTGCTGCCTTTTTTGTTCGTTTCGACTATGGCCCTTTCCACATGGGGTTTAAAAAACGGTGTAGATCGACCTCCACGGAGGTCGTCTACACCGTTACGTGAATTGGGCTGGATTACTCGCAAGTAAATCCACACGCCAATCCACGGTCGGGCGCCCGCAAGTGGCGGCGCCGCATGCTTTTGAAAAACCACATTTTATGTGGTTTTTTAAAGGCACAGGGCGTCCAGCCCCGCGCAGCCCTGTCGCAGCGCCCATATGGATTTACGGACGCGCGAAAGGGCATCCCTGCGGATTGGGCAGGGGGCGGGATTTCTGGCTGGCGAGCTTCTCCGATTGGTGGAGAGGCTCCGCCAGTCAAAATCCGCCATTTTGAGCGCTGCCGGGAGCCGAGGACACCGCGGGACGCTGCTCCGTGTAGAGCAGCGAAATGCTCTGTTCCACACGGTGACGGAACGAGGTAAGCCCACGTTTTAGTGTGGCTTTCCCCGTTTCCCCGCCCGCGTGTGAAAAGGGCCTCTATTGTACTAATTTGTAAGCTTCCCTGAGTACCAATTTTGAGGAAAAGGCAGGGGTATAAACAAAGATGACTGTCAGTCTGTGGGAACCTAGGCTTTTCAAAGACACCCAGGGTGCTGCTATATGCTGCCCGATAGTTCCTACATGATGCAAGACAAGCTAAATAAACCACAGGACCAACACTAGATTAACTCCCTGGTTTTAGAGGAGGAAAAAACACACCCAGGAAGGACTTGCTGGCTTTCAGATAATAGACATTCGTACTTCAAGTAAAAGTGGTTGCCCAGCATGCATTTTAGCAAGTTGGCTCACCCACAATGAGCCAGAGCTCTTTTGAATTCTGTCTTGTTGTGGTGTCCAAATGTGGTCATAATGAGGACAGATAAAATTCTCTCTCCTTTCAAAGCTTGGAAAGTTTCTTTTCTGGCCATGCTTGCTAGGAAATGCTGGAAACCGTAGGACAAAAAAGAAATTGTTCAAGGCTTTACTTTACAATAAATCCTTCACAGTTCTTGTATCTTCAAAAATACATTTATAATGATTTAAGAACAGTGGGAGAGCTTGGAGTATGTGGAGGGGGGACGGGAGGGGGATGAGGCTATGGCACAAGGGGTGTGGCTACTGTGCCCAGGGGCAGGGCTGCAGTGCGTGGGGGTGTGGCCAGGGCGCTTGGGGACGTGAGGGCATGGCTACTGGCCAGGACACCCCAAAAACATTGCCACCTGGGATGAATTGCCCCCCTGCCCTCACATCCCTATGCAACTGTTTAAGAAATGTTTTGACACTCACCTCTTCATTTTGGAAACTGAGGTTTTGGGTACGTTACACCTGTAATCAATGCTGTTTCTTCCATCTCACCATTTTTGCAGGTGTCAATGGCTATGTTTTCAATAACTTAGAGCTATGGCTTTGCCAGAACGAAGTGGTGTATTGGTACATCCTCAGCGTAGGTGCCCAGACTGATATCCTGTCGGTATTCTTCTCTGGGAATACTTTTAGGCACAACACAGTCTTCAAGGAGACCCTCACGCTTTTCCCCTCTCTGGAGAGACTGTCTTCATGTCCATGGAGAATCCAGGTTAGTTAGAAACATTGTTCATGGTGACTGTGAAAGCTGGACGATGAAGAAAACTGGTAGGAAAAAAATCAACTCATTGAACTGTGATGCTGGAGAAGAGTTCTATGGATACCCTGTACTGCTAAAAAGACAAATAAATGATTTTGTCTAGTACTGGAAGCCAAGATGACTTTCATATTTCACGAGAAGACATGACTCACTAGAAAAGACAGTAATGCTTGGTTAAGCAGAGGGCAGTAGGAAAAGTGGAAGACGGTATTAGAAGGGGATAGACTCAATCAAGGAAGCCACAGCCCTGAATCTGCAAGACCTGAGCAGGGCAGTTGATAACAGGTTGAGTGGGGGGGGGTCTCCTGATTCATAGGGTCACCATAAGTCAAAGTTGACTTAACTGCAGTTAACAACAAACAATTCTGGAGACCTGATCCAGTTAGCTCCCAGTCAAACCGGATTCTAGAGTTACTAAAATGAAACTAAAGCCATTTCTGCACTAGACTGTTATAGCGCTGATTCCACTTTCAACATCCTATGGAATCCTGGGGTTTGCAGTTTTGAGAGGGGCTTCCATAGGATGTTGAAAGTGGCATTCCATAGGATGTTGAAAGTGGAATCATAGCGCTATAACAGTCTAGTGTGGAACTGGCCTAACACACAAAATAGCATCCTATTGGTTAGTCCTAATTAAAGTGGACGGACTCAATCAGTTGCTGAATAGAGAGTCAAAACACTGGTTAATTCCATTGATTCAATAGGTCTAGTCTAATTCGGTCTAGGATCTGAGTTTTTTGTTTATATGTGGTTGATATACAGATACAGGCACTAACAGAAACAAAGAAAGCTTGAATGTCCTTTAGACAGGGGAAGCCAAAATTCCTTAATGCTGATGGTGGCACTGGGTCAAGGGGCACCAGGGCATTGCTCCATGGAACAGCAGATTCTCTAGGCAGTCAGCCAGAATCTCCTCTCTGGCTCCTCAGAAGAAGACCAAAGGGGGTCGCTGCCAATGAACTTTCAAATGGGACTCTTCCCTGCTGTGCTGGAAACTGCCAAGAGAAATTCAGACTGGGAAACTGACTGTGAGAAAGAGGTCTGTATCTCCATAATGGCACCAGCGTGGTGCAAGGAATAACTAGCCAAGTCTTAGCAAGATATGAGGTGACAACAGTAAACAGCTGCAAGATATTTATATATGAGGTTGTGCTTGTATGGCAGCAGCTAAGCTATATGAGAGGACCACCTCTTTAGCTGAAGATTCTGCATAAGGCACACTACATAAAGCCATTGTTAGCTCTTCACAGTTATACTAGCAGCAGTCGCAATGCAGGAAGCAAAGTGCACGGGATACGCAACTCTGTTTTCCTGACGTTTAGCAGCTGCCTCCCAGAATCAGCTGCCTGATGTAGCTTCCTCACAGTACCTGACAGTAGGGGCAGCCCAACCATGGATATTACTTATTGACACTACATTTATTTCTCCCTTTCTCCCAAGGAATTAAGTAATACATTTATATCCCATTTTCTCTTGAGGCACTCAAGTTAGCATGCATATAGGTTCCTCAGCAGCTTCCCTTCCAGGCAAAGATTGACTCAAGATATATTTAGTGGCTGAGACACATGAATGGATAATGTTCTCCACTAATTCACATCAGTATGCCTAGCACCCAAGGGAGAAAATCCTCGCAGTATCTCTCCCCATCCCTGTCAGTGAAAATAAAATCATATTAAATGAAATCAAGCATTTGTTGCCATTTCATGACTTCTAAAGTCTTCTGCCCAAGATAATTACCTGCAACATCCAGATGCTTATTGTGATCAAGCCAAGATTTTTGCTATTTAAGGCAAAGGAAGAGTTAACACCTCCCTTTATCCTCTGTACCAAAGCACACCAGACTCATAGTTGAATCTCACTTGAGCACTGGAAATGTGAAAGCATTCCCTACTCCCCCTGAAGGGAGCAGACCAGGAAGTGCAACTCACCACAATTGCTCAAGACAGTGGTGCCATCTCTTTACTTTGCAGGAACTGTTTTTAGCTTTATCTAAGTTCTTACATTGTGTGCTTCCAGAGCATGTCATGTCTATGATGGAGAAAGCTATTGAATTTCTTCACATCATCTATTATTAAAAGCAGATGAAGGCTACACAGGATGTGTGTATTGCAGTGAAAGTGGAGCAAACACAAGACTGTACAAATGTACATGAAGTTTAAGTTGTTTAGGAGTGGGTTTTCTCTCAGTTCTACTACCATTACAGGCCCCTCAGATGAGGACATGGGATGTAAAATGTAATGTAAAACTCCCTTCCACAGGAGGCAGGTGGTTCTCTGTGCCTTCCTTTTACTAGCAGGCAAAGACCTTTTTATCCAAACAGGCATTTAATAATTAATTGATTTTTTATGTGGTATGTGTGTGTGCATTGTATTTTTAACCTTATTAAGTTTTTAAATGAACTTCTTGTACTCCTTGTGAAGAGCAGGTGGAGGTTGTTCCTGTACATAAAGAGAAGGTCTACATGGCTAACATAGATTGGTTTTATATTAGTTTAACAACCATCACTTTCTCCAAAAGAGTACTGGAAATCACATTTTTGGAAGTCCCCAGTGCTGCATCTGTGTTCATATGGATATTATTTATATATAAAATTTAAAGGGAAGCCTAAATTTGACAGATTGTAACTTTTTTCATCAAGCATTGCAACCAAATACTGTTGATATAACAATTTGCTTTCTCTCTGACACTGTGTATTTTTATCTTTCTGCATTTATCTGCTGAGACAGGCATATGGACATTGGGATGCTTGAATCCTGACTTTAGAAAAAGAGGAATGAGTGCCAGGTTGATTGTTAGCAAATGCTCCCAGGAAGTGGAATTGGAGGGGGAAGATTATGGATATGATGAAACCATTCCAGAGGACTACATGGTTCAAGCCAACATCATACAACCAAGAGGTTTCCATAGGAAAAGAAAGCATTTTCAGCCTTACATAAATATTCATCATAACAACACCAACTTTACTTCAAAAAATGAAATATTGAATGCAAATCACCATTCAGCAATCTATCCTGGACAATCCAACAAGTTTCTCAAGTTAAACAGGAAAAGCAACTCCACAGATCCGTTATTGCTACCTCAAGAGACTTTATATCTAGATGACATATCTTCATTTTCACCCCAAGATTCATCCTTTAAGATTTTGCCCACTGGCTCTGTTCCAGCTGCAGAAGAATCAACTACACCATCAGCCAGATCAGTGCAAAGTTTTCAAGAACATTTGGGAAACTTGTCTCTTGCTCATGAAGAATCAAGTCATAATCAGAGTGCATTGGAGACCACAACCAATTTGGATCACGAAATGCTTGGCTTAGGAATGCCCAAACAAACTGAAGGAGATGGTGAAGCTTTCCCCACATTTAATGCCATACCCAGTGGCATTAAATACAACAGTATCCCAACTACCTCTGGAGCCCTAGATACACTTGTAGAGCAAAATGGTACACAGCTTAGGCCATCAGATATCATATTAAAGATTCCTGAAGGGAATAAAGAAAAAGAAGATGTTCTTCATCAAGGTCATACATCTTCATCACAGCCAGCTGACTTGGGGCAGGATGCAGTTTCTGAAGAGTCTGAAATAAAAGGAGAGAGCCAGGTACTGTTAGAATCAGACTTTCAGGGCCATGAAAGGTTGACAGATGGGACAGATTTGACATCCTGTAAGCATGGTCCTCATGGATGTGGTGGTCACTTGGAAAAAAGATCATTGGAATTACTCTACATCACATCAAAAGAAAGAGATACAGCAATGACAAACAACTCAAAGACTTCTAGTGAAGCTGAAGGACGAGCTCAGGCTTTGCTCAGTGGCAACTTGCAATGGATAAAACGTAAGGTCATGGCTTCTACGACAAGGGCACCTATGATAGGTGAGCTGACAGAAGAGAATCAAACAACCCACCCTGGCAGGACAACAGTTTCATCACCTCCACCAAGCTCAGTCAGATACCACGCAGCCTCACATTCCATGAACATCTCTGATTCCCAAGCAGAAAGGACAGAAACAATTGTTCAAGATGGAAACAAGCAGGCTTGGAAAGAAGGCCACTTTGTTCAAGGACTGGGGGATACAGAGAATAGTAATGCTGTCCCTAGTTCTAGGAGAGGAACAACTTTGAAGGATTATGATATAAAAAGCAAATCAGGACTGACCCCTACTTTTGTTGCAGGAGAACACACAAATGTCAGTTCTTCTTCCCAAAGGACCACTGAGCAGACAAATGAGGCTGAACTCACTGAAACAAAGGAATCTATAAATGTGCAGCAGGCTGATCCAGAAACTCTTTTGCAGTTGCAGCTGAGAGATTTTGGTGAAGATTATGAGCAAATATTAGGGAATAACTCTTTGCTAGGTGCCACAAAAAGGGAAGAGCCTGGCATTTTAGCAAAAAGGGCTTCAGCTGACAATGATGTGCTCCTTCAAAAAGATTTGACCATCAGCCAGACCCTCCAAGAGGAACAAAGGGGTGAAGTCAAGGAGTTTGGTGGTGTCAAGATATTTGATACTCCCACCAGGAGTAAACTGTCAATTTCTGAAGGGAAGACAGAGGCAGAAGAGGCTGAAATTCAGTCAGCCAGGAAAGGTGAGAGCCCAGGCATGATAAATGTGAACAATTCTGTACCATCCTCTGGCTTCAGCACATCAGTGAAGACAACCTTCTCAAAGCATCCGAAAGGGTCCTCTGATTATGATTACTATAGCAATACTGAGGGAATCTTGGAAGAATTTGATATCTATGGAGAAGATTATAGTGATCCACGGACTTTGGCAGGAAGAGTACTACAATATTACATTGCAGCAGTTGAGGTGATGTGGGATTATGGGAGTCATATTCCTTCACCATATCTCCAAAATCGGTAAGTTCTAACCACCTCCTTTGGCTGGAGGTGGAGGTGGGGGGATTGGGAATTCATTCACTCTCAGTATACCCTTAATACAGGGATGTGAAATCTAGTGTAGGTTCTGCAAACAAGTCCAAAAACATCCAGTGGGCCAGTGCTTCCTCATCCTTTCCATATTGGATATATCAGATGCTCCTGAAACCTTGATCTTCAAATCTCCCTATAAGACTGGAGGATAATGGGAGGGGAAGAAACTTAGCATCTATATCTAACTTTAGTTGAGTTTAATTGTATATTTCTGTATGCTCCTTCTTCTAAGTAGCTCAAGACAGCCTACTTGTCCCTGCCTTACATGCTGTAAAGTTGAACAGGGTGTGAGATGGTGTCCTGCCCAAAGTCTCATTATGAGTTTCCCATAGATCTTGGAGAAATTGCTTTTTTTGAACTACAACTTCCAGAATCTCTCAGTCTGCTTGGGCTATGAGATTCCAGATTTCAAAAATTTAACATTTCCAAACTCTGACATGGCTAATTGAACTCAAATCTCCCCAGTCTAAGCCCAACATTACAGAAATGACTATTACTCCAATAGTCCTTACATCAGTAGCAGCACAAGGCAAGCTAATATATTGAAGAGAGATATAGATAGTTATATATTTATGTATTTAAATGGATAAAGAAACATTATCCACAAACTGCAAGCAAATTGCTGGAAGTGAGAGATGATGGCTTAGTGAATAGGATTTAAAACGTGGATTTTCCATTTCATGGTCTTTGCTGGTACATGACTCTAACTGCCTTACAACACCAGTCATTTGGGCTGTGAACATATGATACGTGGAGGTACATAGGCGAAACAATCACATCAAAAATTTTGGGAGACAGGATAGATGAATATTACAGACAGAAATTCTTGTCTTCAACTGCTCATTAAAATAGCTGACCCTAAATAGCTTGTTTCCTTAATTTGATGCTTAAAAACCAGACAGACTAGCAGACTAATTTTGTTTCAATGTCTCCATCAGGACTGTGTGCTCCACTGCACTTCAGGGATTCTGTTTAGCTTGGTGCATGGGGCAGGGAATGTGGAATGCACATGAACGCTAACTATACGTAATGGTAGGGGTAGCCATCGACCTCTTGTTCTCTTTTCACAGGGATCTGAAGAACAAGCTGCCCAGGAAGTATAAGAAAGTTGTTTACAGAGGGTACCTAGACAGAACTTTTACTCAACCATTAGTTCGTGGAGAGTTGAATGATCACTTGGGCATTTTGGGACCATACATCCGGGGACAGGTTGACGATGTCATCATGGTAAGACATATTTACTATGGGAAAGATAGGGCTGGAGGATAAAATTTCAGATACTTATAGGAGGATTTTGCTTTCTTAATCCACTTCTACAAATGCTATTTGCTTCTCTTTTTTATTTTCTACTTGACTATTTGAAAAATAGTGTATTGGTGTACTTTCATGTTCTAGGGCATAATTGATGGCTGTTTTTTCTAAAATCTGTAACGGTAGAGAGGCAAAGAATATTAAAAAATGTTTGAATGATAGATGAAAAATGGGCTTTCCCTGTGTCGGGAAACCCTTATAAGGAGAATATTGGAATCTATGCATTCTTTGGAAAAGCAGCACTTTTTTTCTGCAAAGAAAATTATATTTCTGTGCAGAAAATACTGTTTTCTGTGCAAAAACACCCCACGCACCATTTTGGTGCTGAATAAGTTTCAATATGCAAATAGTGCAATTTTCAAGAACTTTCATACAATAGGAAGTCTAACAGTTAAATTATTTATGAAGATTTACACCCTTTGCAATGCAAATGTAGCCTTTGCATTGGCCTGATGAAGGAATTACTCTAATATGGATTTGGTTATTTTCCCTTTCTTCTTTTTATTTCTATAATACCATGGATATGCATGCTGCTGTACAAAAATCAAGACATCCCAGCCAAAGGTGTACAATCTAACCACAGGACTGTAGGGGAAGGAAAGGACTAAGACAAATATTTTAAAAAAAATATGATAGAAATACAAAAGCAGGTTTTCCAAATACAGCTTATGGCCCCAAATATCACTACTTTTGCTTCTTAACTGATGTTAGAATGCACATGTAAGTTTTTGCATAAATGGTATTTCCAGGCTCACATAGAGGATACTTCAGGCTTTTAGCTCATTTTTTGTGTTCTGTGTGAATACTGTCCTCTACTGTTGGATCTCTCCATTCTACCATCTCTTTTGAGTGAATGAAAATGGCAAAGGGGATGAGGAATGAAGGAAGCCAGCAGCATCCTTGAGTCTAACTGGTTTGTTTTAACATGACTTTTTCATGGATATCAATCTACTTCTTCAGATGCACATGCATCTCTTCAAAAACTTATTTGAGTCAGGAAATAGAAAGGACATATCCTTGAACAGCTTTTCCCAACCCAGCTTCCCTATTGTTATTGGGTGACTGATGCAAAGAATGAGCTAATAACTAAATAATCTTGAGTAACAATCATGCAAGGTACATATGTGATTGTTGTTGTACCTTTATTGTAAGTGATGGTATTGAGGCTGAAAAAGAGAGTCTGCCATTGGGCTACTATGGATTAGTTGTTTTAGAGAAAAATGTATAATACAACAACTTCACTGTTGTTTCATTTGCCTGTTGCTTATTTCAGCTATAGCTAAAGTCTAGGTCTAATCTTTTAGTTTAAAAGGCCATGAACTCTTGAAATCAGATGTGTCTTTAGACTTCCATATCTTACTCAGTCTTTGTTTTCTTCAAGGCTAATGCTCCCCTTGGTGTATGTTCCTTCCTTTACTCAGGTGACTTTCAAGAACATGGCTTCTCACCCGTACTCCTTCCATTCCAACTTGCTGCCCTATGAAGGGAATGGGGAAGAAGTGCAGCCAAATGAGATTCGAGAGTATTCTATTACAGTGTTGCAGGAAATGGCGCCTACAGCCAATGAGTTTGACTGCAAGGCATGGGCATACTTCTCCAGTGTGGATCTGGTATGTACAGAAGGCATGCTGTCCTCTACTGCTGCCTGTGAGCTCCTTCAGATGGGGCAAATGTGTCAGGAAGTTGCAGTGTCTGTTGCTATAGTTCTTTTTTAAAAAAAATCCAAATGACATTTCTGTTGTCCCAGACTATTTTCTGGCAATTCCTAGCTCAAGCTGCAACATTTTATTCCCACTGTGGAGTGGGTTTCATTTTAATTCCAAAACATATCAGAAGTGGGGAATATCTTTCCCATCTCCCCTTGTTTTCTTTTCCTTTTTTTTCCTCTTAGAGTTATAGTGCACCACCAAAATGCCACTTTTGGGCTGTAATTCCAAGAAGAAAATTTTAAAAAAGAAAAAAAGAGAAATTCTGCCCTTCAAACTGCAGGATCAACTCCACAAATCATGTCCCTCATTTAAAAAACGAACGAACCTCTGGTCTAGTATAGATGTAAAACATTACTACAAGGAACTCCAAAAAGTACAAAATAGGGCATCGTTTCTGACTTGTGGCAATCCTAAAGTGGAGGTATCATGGGGCTTTCTGGGGCTGAGAGCGTGTGACCGAGCGGAGAATTGAACTCTGGTCTCCAGGGTTGTAGTCCAATGCTCAAACAACTACATCTTGCTGGCTCTCATTCTAGCCCGTGCAGAAGATCAATTAAATGGAAATTCCTGTTCCGGCAGTTTTTTTCAGAGAAAAAAAAGAAACATGTCATACAGTCTGGCAAACAAGAGGAGAAAGAAAAGTGTTGCAATTTTGCCTAACAGTGGCTGTGTTCACACATGTAAGGCATTCCAGGTATTTTTGGTCTCCAAATCGCAGCATGGCCATTAGTAAAGGACTGTGGGAACTGTGGGCTAAAGCACTGTTACCCTGATTTCTAGGGGTCCCGGGAAGGACACCTATATGCGCTCTCAATTAACTAAGTTTGGGGAAATTAGCTAGAGCACAAGTTAGCAATGCGAGAGGCAGGGCAACGCAGTGGAATCTTTTACCCAAAGTCTACGGGGTCAGGCCAAGCCAAGGAGCACACTAAGTTATAAGAATAATTGAGATTTTTATTAAATACAGACAAACAGTGTATGCAACACACTCATACAGATAAAGGTTGGAGTGGGACAGAGGGAATTTTCAGAGGGATTGTTGAATTGGGTGATACGACACCTGTCTTGAAGCCCGGATAGATCACTGCGAAGGTCCGAAGTTGTGCAGTCTCAGCCAATATGACTGAGGGGAAGGCTCACCAAGTAGAACGGTGACAAGACGGGATGGAACTCAGGAGCGATCCGAGGAAGGTCTCGGAATCAGGGGTTTTTATAGGGAGGAATGTGGCTACAGGCTATTCCATACTTGAGGAAAACAAAGAGTTTCGGGCGCGAGACAAAGCTTTGGAAAGGTCAGAATTTAGCATGATTGAGTTAGGTCCGAGTTGACAAAGAGGTAGACAGTATGCAAATGCTCAGTGCTTGACATTTAAGTATTCAGCTTGCCAAGTTGTCTGCTCTGGGCAGGGAGTTCTTTGTAAGCAGCATGCATACATAATGAGGGTGTTTGCAGAGAGGTCTCCTAAAGCGGCGATCTGGCTATTTCTGGCCTGCCTGTATTCTGTTGGGATACTGCAGCGTTTAGCGGCCAAGCCTAGTTCTGTGCTTGTCCGGGGCCCTCACAAACACGTGGAGAGGGGTGGTGGAAGAGAGCCAAATTATTGATATCAAAATGATATCTATGTCACCTTTAAGTGCAGCCCAGCCATGGCAGTAACAGCACCCAGAGATGCATCTTCATCACAGTGCTATGCTTTCATGCTATGGGAAGAACCTCAAATAGCCTGAGAAAAATATTGGGCTCATTTGCTCCTTTCTTTCTTTTCTCATCTAAAGGAGCAAAAAAAAAAAGACATAAAATGAGTTTATATTCCATTTCAAAAAGGGTCAGATTGTGTCCAAACCAGAAATCCTGTTTGACACCAACATTGGCTAGTTCAACAAGACAGTTTCTCAACCCATGGTTTGAAATTGACTTGCTAAGAAACTGTCAACGGTGTAAATTATGATTTCTGCGGTGCTGCTAATGAAACTTTCAAGGCTAAAACACAGAAGTGATATACTTGCTTCCAACTAACCCTTTCTCTCATTACCTGCTTCTGTTCTAGGAGAAAGACCTGCATTCTGGTCTTATTGGGCCTCTGATCATCTGTCACCGCGGAGTGCTGAGCTCCACCCGTCTTCGGCAGCTGTCCATCCAAGAATTCTCTTTGCTCTTCATGATCTTTGATGAGATGAAGAGCTGGTATTTTGCTGAGAACCTTGAGAGAACCTGTCCACCCTCTTGTGAAATCCATACAGATGATCCTGTCTTGAAAGCAAACTATTCATTCTATAGTAAGAACCCCTTTTCATTTCTCCTGCCTGTTCTTCAGTTTCTAATCTTCTGGTGTGATTAGTACTGAGACAAGGGAAGGGACCCAATAGTTCTGAATCTTATTGTTAATCCCAACAAGAATAAACCTATTGTATCAATAGAATGTACTTATGGGCTAAAGTACTGAATAGTGATTTAACAGTTCATTTCAACAGTTGTACTCTAGTTGGAACTAATAAATACAATTCAGGTCAATGTGGATTCAGGATTCAGGCCTTGTCATAAATAAATCTAATTCAAGGAATTGTTAAGAGTTCTGAATGTTTTGTTCTGCAGCTTGGCTCTGTGTTTCATTGTGCCAGTTAATTTCACTGAGCGACCACAAGTTCTAAAAGTTCTGGGGTAAGGAAGAAGCAATCTTGTCCACCATATATCAGTTCTCATTGTGGTCCTTGCTGCTTGTCCAGTTTAGGAGGCCTTGCTGCTCACTTTGGTTTTACCTCTTCCTTTTCCTGTTTCTTTTTCCCTCTGCCCCTCCGTTTCTTTTCTTCAGCTATCAATGGCTATGTGAAAGACACATTGCCAGGGCTTGTGATGGGTCAACATCAGAAGGTCAGGTGGTACCTGCTGAACGCAGGGGATGCTGAGGACATCCATTCTGTCCATTTCCATGGACAAGTCTTCACTGTCAGAAAGGATCAAGAGTACCGCATGGGGGTCTACAACCTCTATTCTGGTAAGATGGGAAAGGGATGAGTATACCTCTTTCTTTGCTTCCCTGTCTCTGAATTTGGAATCTGAAGGCATATGCTTAGAGGAGCATAGAAATAAAGGATGCTCAAAAACCAGGATGGCTTATCAGACTCAGTCCATTTCCTTTTATAGCTTCATGAAAGGGACCTTACAGGTCATGTCATCCAACCTCATGGCCAGCATAAGAATCTTGAAAACCCAGCAGAGGTGGGCAACTGCAGAGGGTGCAAGAGCCTGTGGTGGGCCTTACCTTCTGAAAAGTAGCTGTGAAAAAAACAGAAGTGGGTTAATGGGTTGTTGTGGGTTTTTTCAGGCTATGAGGCCATGTTCTAGTAGTATTTACTCTTGACATTTTGCTTGCATCTATGGCTGGCATCTTCAGAAGATCCCCTGAAGATGCCAGCTATAGATGCAGGCAAAATATCAGGAGCAAATACTACTAGAACATGGCCTCGTAGCCTGAAAAACCCACAACAACCCATGGATTCCAGCCATGAAAGCCTTCGGCTTTATACAGAAGTGGGTTCCATTTTTTATTTTTGGCTTTGGCCAGTTTCCCCTGTTTGTGGAGTTTAGGGCGGTGTTTCAGAAGTATGTATCACTGGTGTTCTGGGAGTATTGTTGTTCTTCCAAAATTAGGTGCAAGGGCTTGGAGGGGTTAGTCTAGAAGGCATGAAACACACTGGGGAGCCAACCTGGTCCCCAGAATGCAGCTTCCTCACCCCTGTGGTATAGCAACTCTGGCAAGCAGTCATTCAGCCTCTTCTTAAGTATTTCCAGTGAAGCGCAGACCACCCCTTCCCAAGGCTGTTTCTTTCTCTTCATTTGTTATCCTTACAAAAAAATCTGTCAAGTGCATCATGTTCTTGCCTCCTGTGACGGAACCCCTGTCCAGGCTGGCCCCGCAGTTCCAACCCTTGAGCTTCTGTCACTTACTTTGCCCTTTTACCCTCATGATCCCCCCTCCAATCTGGTACTGGGGTCTCCAAGTGACTGTTACTCTGGACAAGAGGCTGTGTTGATCAGTGGGTTCAGTGTGGTACAAAACCCATAGGCTGCCAGCCTGTTACAGCAGTTCCCCCCTTATCCACAGGGGATATGTTCCAAGACCCCCAGTGGAGGCCTGAAACTGGAGATAGTACTGTTTTTTTCCTATACATACGTAAGTTTAATTTATAAAGCAGGCACAGTAAGAGATTAACAACAATGACTAATGATAAAAAAGAACAATTATACCAATGTGATACAATAAAAGTTATCTGAATGTGGTCTCTCTCCCTCTCTCAAAATGTCATATGTATTTTTATTATTTTGGATCACAGCTGAATGTAGGTGGCTGAAACTGCAGAAAGTGAACCTGCAGATGGGAGGGGGACTATTGGCCTCCCTTTTTGGGTGGGGTGCAGCGACTATTCTCTTGTCCTTAGTTGTCAAGCCTGGGAGTGGATGCTGCTGCTGCATCTTACTGGCGGGGAAAGGGGAAGAGGCAACACAAACCAAGATGAAACCGATGCATTTGGCCCCTGGGGAAAAGAAAAGGAGAATGCACTCCCTCTGTCAGTCGCTCCTCATTTCTTCACCTGCAAGCTGAGTCCAACTGCTACTTTATGGTTTGAATCACCTCTTCTTCCCTTCTCCAGTGGTAAACAGCAAGCAGCAGCCCCTCCTAGTACTTGGCTGCTGTGAGTGGGAGAACATGGAACTGTGTGGGCAGAGCTATGCTCTGATGTGGGATCTTAGCCATACTGTGTGTATTTTAAAAAGTAAACAAGTAAATGTAGACAACCTGATGGCATCCAGATGTCTTAGACTATAACTCCAATCAGCCCCAGCCAGTCTAGACAATGATGAGGGCCAAAAGGATTGGTCACCCCAGGCACCTGTAAGAACTCACACCCCAGCACCCATGTTGCCTCTTCACCTCCTCTTCTTCTCTGCTCAGAATCAGTGCCTGCAAAAGCTAATTTCTTTGGCCATTTCCACACTACACTGTTATAGTGCTGTTATTCCACTTTCAAAATCCTGTGGAATTCTAGGGTTTGTAGTTTGCTGAGGCCAAAGAGCCCTCTGGCTACAAATTCCAAAGGCCCCTCCCTAACCTACAAATCCCAGGATTCCATAGGATGTTGAAAGTGGAATGATAGCACTCTAACAGTGTAGTGCAGAAATGGCCTTAGACAAAGAACAGGATTCTGCATATAATGTGGTTTTGTTGTGGAGAGCTGCTCTCTTTGAAAAAAGAGTCGCTTCCCCTAGTCTCTGGCAATGTCAAAACTCTCACTACGTTACCCTATCCTTTTGTGTCATGCAGTCAAAGGGAAACAGGTGACTGATGGACTCTGTCTTCTCCTTCCTTTGCTGCAGGAGCCTTTGAAACAGTGGAAATGCAGCCATCCCATCCTGGGATTTGGCGGGTGGAATGTGCCGTGGGTGAGCATGAGCAGGCTGGAATGAGCGCCTTGTTCCTGGTGTACAACCAGCGTGAGTAACTGGGCATGACACTTCTCTGTCAATGGTTGCTTTCCTGCAGAAACCAACTAGCAATGCTTCTCCTCATGCTCTCCTAATTGGTGGGCAGAGGTTCAGAAGGTGAATCTGGATCTAGTAAAAGAACTCTGGTGATTTCCAGTAGATTGGCAAGGATTTCTGTATCTTGGTGATTTACCTCTTAACAGCAACCAAACAAGTCTTTGTCCTGCTGTCTAAAATTAATTAATTCATTGTATTAATTCCTGTATTCCTTGTATTGTATTGTATTCCTTGATTGACTCAGCCGGGCAAAACTGGAGAAGAAAATTTGTTATGAGAGTTGGGAGGGGGAGAGGAATATTTAGAAGAAATGTCCCCATTTTATATTTTTTTGAAAATTGTAATAAAAATATTTTAAAAAAATATAAATTATAAAATTACATTGCTGGAATGAAGAAAGTGTGAGCGTAACTAGGAGTGGATTTTTGTATGAAGGGCCCATGAGCTCTGTGCAGTGGTACTCAGCACAAGTTTCTTGCACACTATGCTCTGAAAGCAGAGTCTGCTCAGACTTACCAGTAATCTATAGTACAAAATACCATTTCCATCCAGGAGGTCATTGCTATTAAAACTTCCCCAAAACATTGGCTATTTCCGCACTAGAATGTTATAGCGCTATCATTCCATATTCAACATCCTATGGAATCCTGGGGTTTGCAGTTTAGGGAAGGGCCTCAAAGGCCATAGGATGTTGAAAGTGGAATGATAGCGCTATAACAGTCTAGTGTGGAAATGGCCCATTGTCTGGGATAATGGGAGTTGTGCTCTAGCTCATCTGGAGAGGTCCAGGCTAGGATGGTCTCACCAAGGCAAGACTGAAGTCTCTACAATCTCAGCAATATGAAGAACTCTGTTGTGATTAGTTATATTTCTTTAAGTCTCAGTTGCATTCTTGACCCATCCTTTGTTTATATCTTTATTGAGAGAGACTTTTCTTTTATGCTCCTGCATGGAAATTCATGTAGATATTAGTATGCATTTCACCACACCAACTAATCACTAGTCTCTACAGTAGTTGTGCATATGTTTCAAATACATCATGTTTACTTGTCCACAATTTTAAGAACATACTGGTGATGGAAAGTATGTTAGAAAATACTCCAAAAAATGGTTGAGAAACAAGTTTCTCAAATGATGAAGAACACTGACAAGGAGTATCCTGGACAGATGAGAATCTCAGAAGTTTGGGACTTATTCTATGTAAAATTTGCACATAGCTGTTTTGCATAGAAAACAGCATTTCCTGCACAGAAAATAACATTTTTTCAAAAAAGTTAGAAAATAATTTTCCTGTGTGAAAAAGCTGTTCTCTATGCAAAAAACTCCATGTGTGAATTTTGTGCAGAATAAGTCCTCAACTACAGCATTTTCTGGGTTGGAAACAGCATTTTCTACATAGAAATATTATCTTTTGCGCGGAAAATGCAAAATTCTGTTGCTGTTGTGTGCCTTCAAGTAGAGATCTTAGGCCAGTTGTGCTCTCTCTTTCCCTGACCTTGTGGTTGTTGCATGCCTTAAAGTCATTTCTGACTTATCACAGGGTTTTCTAGGCCAGATTTCGTCAAAGGAGATTTGCCCTTGCTCTCCCTCTGAGACTGAGAAAGTGTGACTTGCCCAAGGTCATCCAGAGGGTTTCCATGGCCAAGTGAGGATTTGAACTCTAGCCCCAAGAGGTGTAATCCAACACCCAAACCACTATGCCATGGTGCAAAAGTAACACATGTGAATTTTGAACAGAATATGTTCCCAACTGCAAATTTTGTTCAAAAACTTCACACTTTTCAAAGACTTTATCACTGCAGAATACAAATTACTAAAATTGCTCATTGCTTCCTTTGAGAAGAAAATTTGTAAAGAGCTGCTTTTCTAGAACGTACACATGGTTTTGTATGCATCTTATTTCTCTGAAATGCACTGTAAAACTCTCAAATGTGCAAAAACCAGCTGCTTATTGTCTCTTGGGAGATGCAGAATGGGTAATTTCAAGAAGAATTCTGAAATCCTCTAAATTATTTTCCGTCTCTAATCCTGAGTCACATCAGGAATTCCAAACACTGAAATTGAATTTCAAGTACATTTCATAGACCATATTTGCTGGCATATAAGACGTACCATAAGACTATAAGACGCACCCACCCCACTTATACACTAGCAAATACTATTTGCTGACATAGAAGACACACCAGTGTATAAGACGCACTCCATTTTCAAACAGTACGTTTTGGGGGGCGGGAGTGAGTCTTACACACCAGCAAATACAGTAATGCATATTCCACTGGATTTTCAAAGCCAACTTGTATCCAGAATATATTTTTAAAGCTGTTATTTCTCTCAAGTTATTTTTTTAATGCTTATATTTTCTCAAACATTTGGTTTTAGGGTGTCAAACACCTCTAGGCCTAGCTTCTGGGTACATCGCTGACTCTCAGATTACAGCTTCAGGGCATCACGGTAAGAACTGGAATATGGGTTTATTCCTTGATAGCACTGTGGTTTCTACTACAAGTTCCAACAGTCATTTAAAGTGAATGATGCAATTTGATTTGAGGTGATTTATATGCTTCATATGCTGCCCTACCTTGTGGGAGCTGAGAGCAGCTCACATAAAAACACATCATGGAAATCACAAATTACAAACATCTGAAATCAACTATTATCAGGATAACAAGGGACTGGGCCTTGTAGAACTGTGTTGTATTATCTGTCTGTATTTGATTTGCTGTTTATACAGTATTTTATCTGATAGATAGTTTAATGACAACCTTTTGTATTTGGTATTGGGGGGCGGATATGTCCCTTTTAACTGTTGTAATCTGCCTTGAAACGCAGACTAGAGTTCCCTTAAATTAGTGAGTTAGAGAGACCTCTCAAGGACTGGTACACCACCATGGCCATTTCCGCACTAGACTGTTATAGTGCTATGATTCCACTTTCAACATCCTATGGAATCCTGGGGTTTGCAGTTTCGGGAGGCGCCAGCTGCAAACCTCAGGATTCCATAGGATGTTGAAAGTGGAATCATAGCACTATAGCAGTCTAGGGCCCTTTTCGCATGGTGGTTTGAAAGCGTATTAAACACGCTCCCTCCCCCCTTCACGAGCCGCTGTACCGCATGACGTTCCTGCCGACCCGGGGCTCTCGCGATCGTGAGTAGTGCTGAAGTCGCGTTTTTTCATTTTCGCCTGGAAGCGAAAATGACCCCCTTTTTACGTATCGCTCGCGCAACCCGCAGGCCTGCGGAGCCCTATTACGCAAAGGAGCTGGGAGTGGGCGGGGTGTGGGCAGTCCCAGCTGCCTGTCTGTCACACAGCAACTCCCAGAGAAAGCCCCGCCCAGCAGCAGGGACGCCGCTGCCCCTATGGTAGCAGGGAACACTGCCCGACATGTTGCCGCAAGAGCCCACCCTGGGGTTGCGTCGCCACACTTGAGACGACAGCAGCCCCTGGGGTCTGGCTGACTATTTTTTTAAAAAAAAACTGGTGCTATCGTTAGCACGTTAGCGCATTAGCACCGTAGCTCTGCTACTGGTCTGCCCTTGGGGCTGCTGCGATGGCCTGTTGGCAGGATCTATCGTGCTAACGTTAGCACGATAGGCTGAAAAAAATAAAAAAAAGAAAACCCACCGCCCAATCAGGGCCGGTGGGGTGGGGACAGGGAGGGACCTGGGTGTGGCCCACGACACCGACATGCGGAAGAGGCACCAGGCGGGGACCGGTGCTCTCTCGCAAATGCCCTGCTGTGTGCGGAGTGCAACGGGCTTTTTTGCGAAGTTTACAATAGCGCGAGGGCTCTCCCTCATTGCGCTAATGACCTACGTGCGAAAAGGGCCTAGTGCGGAAATTCTGCATGTCTCTGAAGAGATACTGTGGTGATACTGTGTAGATAATCCTTCCATCACTGCAAGATCACAACTATTTTACAGTGTTGTTGTGTTCATAATTACTGTGGTCAGTTTATAATCCCCTTGTCAATCTTCTCATAATGAGTCTCTTCTTACTTAATTTGGCTGGTCCTGGATGGGAGGCCACAGCCAGGATTTACACTCAAAGCCCTTACAAGCTCCATAGAAACTACCAAGGTTGCACTCTGGTGGAGTAGCCTTTGAGAGCCCAGTGTGATTCCCATGCCACAATTAAGCAGCTGAGCAGCACTGTATGGAGAGCATTACAAATTCTCTATTTTCTAATGACCTTTTTCCTTGTTAAGGTGAATGGGTCCCTAGTTTGTCCAGGCTGCACAAATCTGGGTCGGTCAATGCTTGGAGTACAACTCAAAAGAAAGCTTGGATTCAGGTAGGTTCTTTGGTAATTAAGCCAAGGAATACAATCAGGTAAGTAAGGGCAGCCTCAGAAGGATGCAGAGTCATCAAGTTATTTGTCTTCTGTAAGCAATGAAAATAGTACACTCAGTTCTTTCTGGAGAGGGAGTAACCAGGTTAATATATTTCGGCAAATGCAAAAGTGAGCTTTCATGCCAACTTTTAAGATGAACGGCGTTATTCAATGTGAGGCTTTTCTATGCCTTGGTCCACTACAGTTTCATGTGAGTGAATGCTTAGATGAGTGATTTCCAAACTTTGGTCCTCCAGATGTTTTGGACTTCAGCTCCCAGAAGCCCCAGCTGGCTTGCCCAACAGTCAGGAATTCTGGACGTCTATATTATGTAACTTTAGGTGCATTTCACCATGCAGCAGAGGCTCTAAGAAATGCTGTTAGTGAATTATGGAGGTGTGTAACAGGACACTGGCAAGAATGTCCTGACACACATCAGTGCACATTGGCACTCCCTAGAGGCTGTCCCAAGGCACTTTGGTTGCAATGCACATTGCTCCCTTTGCTGGCTCGCCTATGCAGTAACGTAACAGCAGCCCTTGACTGGATATGGATGTTACAGAACTGCCAGATTCTAATTCCCACAGATGTAAGTCCACTTGCAAAAACGTATATCTCCAACAGGATTCTGGCCATCATCATCATCATCATCATTATCATCAGTCACCCACAGTGTGGCAGAGAACTGCTGTTCTGAGGGAACAATGGGAAACTCAAACGGAAGGTGCAAGCCCAACAACATGGTGTGGAGGAGCTGGCTGAGGTTAGCAGCAGATCTTGCCAAGGCACTGGGGCTCAAGCAATTGGCCAAGAATACCAGGTGTAGGTGCTGACCCCAGGCAATGACAGATCTATGCACCAGCTAAATATACTACAGTTTAGGGACTTAGATTATGTGAATACAACCTCTTTTTCAAAATTTCAAAAATTTGCATAATTGTCAGAATGATGCTCATTTTTAGTGATGAATTAAAACCTTGACCTAGCCTAGTGCCTCACCATGTCTTAATCTGGCCTTGGACCAAGCACAAAGTCATTATGAGCAGTCATAAAAATGGATAAAAGTCACTCTGACCTGACTAAAATGCAAGGACGCATATCAGGAGTCTTCTCAACTTATTCTTGAAGATTCTGTGTCCATTCAGGACAGCTTCTTAACAGTAAAGAGTTGTGTGAAAAGTTTTTCATTAAAAAAAAATCTTTACTCTGTTGCCAAAGCATCATATTCCCACACTGTATTGCAAACAACGTAGTTGTTCGTCAGGCTAGGGAGGTAAAAGGCAAGGCAAATCACTGTGGACGGAGGAATTAGGAGAGGCCTGATATTTTCACAGAATACAGAAGAAGTAAATTATTTTAGTCCATCGTTCAGCAGTCACTGGCCTTCCTGCTAGAGTTTCTGGGAGCTGTGTTTGACAAAGTGACTCTTCCAAGCAGTGCTTCCATAGTTCTTTCTAGAAGCATAGAGAACTTCTGCTGAGTCAGAGTGTTACCCTGTATGTTGGGGGTCCGGGGAGGGGCGCCCAAATAACCAAACAACAACACAAGATGGGGAAATTAGACTCGAGCACTCTCTTAAGCTAATGAGAGGCAGGGTAACTTTAGCTAGGATCTTTTACCCTATGTCTACGGCGTCAGGTCAGAGAGCGTAGCCAGACACGTTTAAAAGTAACAAAAATGATAGCTTTATTAAAGGACAAACAACGAATAAGACAACACATGCACATGGCTAACTAAGAAATAGAAATGGAGAGTTTTCAGGAGAATGGGTAATACGACACCTGGTCTCGTAGTCCTGGAGAGAAGAGGAGGTTGCAGGGGAAGAAACTCAGCATGGTTCGCTGAGGGGAGCTCACTGGACAAACTGACAGCAAGGCAGGATGGAAGTCCAAAGTAGTCCGAGGAAGTCCCAAAAGTGGGGACTTTTTATAGGGTGGATATTACCTACAGGCTATGCTATGCTCGGTGAGAACAAAGGAGATTTGGAGTGGGACAAAGGAGTTGGAAAAGGTCAGATTTTACATGATGGGCTTGGCACTTGACGACAATAGTATGGCCAGTATGCAGATGGACCAACATAAAGGAATGGCTCAGCACTTGGCCGTGCATCTTTGTGTAAATTCGCGCTGAGCAAGGCCGGTTTGCAAGAAGGTGTTCCCCGAAGCATCGGAGAGGCTTAAGTTGCCTGCCTAAATGAGGTTTGGAATTTACAACCATTAATGGCCGCGCCTAATACGTGCTTGTCCGGGGGACCTCTGCAAACACGTGGAGTAGGGTGGCAGAGAAAGGTCAAGTAAAGGCCAAATTATTTGATATCAAAAGATATCTAGTGCTCTCACCAGACATATCATAACCATGGTAACAAGAGTACTGATCTACTTAGATCAGTACCATCTCTGATGGGTTAAATCTCTAGCAGTCTCATTTCTTCCACACCCCAAAAGTGAATTTCCTTGTTGTCCAGGTGGATCTCCTACAGCCCCAAATCATCCATGGAATAAAGACACAAGGAGCTCGTCAAAAGTTGTCCAACCTCTACATCTCCCAGTTTGTCATCTTCTACAGCCTGGATGGTGAGAGGTGGAAGAGTTATAAAGGCAATGCCACCAGCTCTGAAATGGTGAGTACTTCTGCTAACGCGCCTCTAACCAGGGGGAAGAAAACAGAAGGGAAAAGGGGTCACCAGGGAAATAAAAATGTCACAGATTCAAGAAATGCAGTCCTTTGTCATTTCAAAATGATGTAGAAGGTGTATCAGAATGAAATACTGAGAGAAGGTAACAGTTGAAACAGAAAGAGAAGATTGAAAAAACTAGGGAAGGAATGAAGAACAAGGAAGAACATCCTTTTGACATGGGGAGTCTTCACACAGTACAAAACAGAAAATGTAGGCAATGGCTGGTCAACACATACATGGCCATCATTTGATTTCTGTAGATGGGAAACTCCAGGAGGTTTTGGAATGCAGCACTTACCACCCCTCACCATTGACTATGCCAGTTAGGGGTGTTGGGTGCTGCACTTTGGTGTCTGGAAAGTTACACCCCTGAACTGACTCTAGAACAAATAAAATGAAGGGGGAAGGGATAGCCAAAGGAAAAGGAGAAATGAAAAAAAATAATCAAATTTTATATAAAAAAAATCAAACCCATCTAAATCAAATCTAGGTAAAGCATGAAGAAGTGAAACATATTAGCAAATAAGGAATAAATACAAGAAAACATGAATATCTGAGCTATACAGGAATATATTACATTCCCAGTAATGCCAGCATTTACAGGTGCAAATACGTGTGCGATCCATTTACATGAGTCTATTGCTCATCAACTAAAAAATGATAACCTGCCCAATAAACTGTCCAACAGGCCAAATAATTGTCAATAGGAAAAAAATCCCAAGAAACAATGAAGCTTCTAGGCTGATGAATGAATCAAGTTGTAAGTGGCCAACAAACAATCTAGCAGAAGCAATGGGAGCTTAATGGAACTATGAACAGTGCAGAATGACAAACGTAACAGGATGGATAAAGTGGAACCATTTTGAATCTTCAGAAAAATCAGATCATCTTGCAAGGAAAAATGAGATATATAGAAGAAAAAATAGTTGTGTTCCACAGGCTACAAGCTAATAGAATTCAATTGTTCTGCTAAAAAGTAATCATTTCTTTAGAAATTGGAAAGTAAAGAGCTATTTTCTTTAAAAATAAAAATAAAATCAAATGTAACAACCACTAATTACATTTAGGGCCCTTGGAAGTAGAACTGAAATTGACTGAAAGACTGTGTATCTCCCTTATATGCCCCTGTTCAAGCTCTAAGATCTTCAGGAAAGGCTTTTGTCTCTGTCTCACTACTTTCTCAGGTTTCTTTGGTGGCAACAAATTCTTGTTGGGTGCTCCCTTACCTTGGAACTCCCTCCCTGGGGAGGCAAGGGCCATTTCCACACTAGACTGTTATAGCGTAATTATTCCAGTTTCAACATCCTATGGAATCCTGGAATTTGCAGTTTAGGGAGGGGTGGCCGGCCCCTCGCTAAACTGCAAACCCCAGGATTCCATAGGATGTTGAAAGTGGAATAATCGCGCTATAACAGTCCAGTGTGGAAATGGCCTAGGATGACTCCCTCTTTGCTCTTCTTCCATTGGCAAGTGAAACACTGTCTTATTCAGTCAGGCTTTTAGGAATTGACTGTATGGGGCTTATAATGGTTTTCTTGATTTCTTATATTCCATCTTTAAGGAATTTTAAGCAGTTTTAATGATATAGGTTGGTCAACTGTTTTTAAAATAACAAACACACACACATTCTGATGGTTTGGTGTGTTTAAAATCTGTATTGATTTTAACAATTTGTATACCGCTTTGAGTTTCGTTACAGGGAAAGTGATTGGACATAAGTGAACATAACAATAAAAACAACTCATAAGGTTTTAGAAGTAACTCTCAAAGCTCAGGTAATCACAAATGACAGTAAATGAGGGAGTGCAGAGGAGCAAAGCAGAAGTCAGGAGTCAGGAATAAACCGCAAAATGCAAATTCTCTGCAAGTTCTGCTTACCTTGTGATCACAACTTCCATTTGTACTTTCACATGCAGGATAAAGCAACTGCTTTTCTCTTCTTGCCTGCAGATATTCTTTGGAAATGTGGGTGCAGCCAGTGTGAAAGACAATTTCTTTGACCCTCCTATTGTTGCCCGCTATATCCGCCTTCACCCAACACATTTCAACATCCGCAACACGTTACGTATGGAGCTCATTGGCTGTGACCTGAACAGTATGTCAATGAGAGTGTTCACTCTTCTCCTTTTCAGATCCGTAGAATTAGAGCATTGGACAAGACTTTTAAAAACCATCATCTTCTTCAATCCATGATGTGCAGTGCAGGAGGCATATCTTTTCCTAAGCTACACAGGTTCCAAAACAATTTATGGCAGGGATGGGGGATAAGGTTAACAAGGACCCATTTGTGCTACACAGTTATAGTGCTATGATTCCACTTTAACAGCTGTGGTTCCATCCAGGGGAATCCTGGGGCTTGTAGTTTGGTGTGGCACTAGAGGTTCCTGGCTGAGAATTCTAAATACCGTACCTCTCCCTACAGCTCAGATCCAAGGCTTCCTAGGGCTATTGTCATGGCAGATAAAGTGGAAGGTGGCACTATAATTATTTAGTGCAAATGAGCTCCTTGTCTAAGAGCACCAGCTGAAGTCTCAGTGAAATTCTGTGCTTCTCCGTATCTCTAGCAGGGAAACAAGTTTCAGGGTCAGTCATGCTTGAGGAGGAGAAAAGTAGACTATTATGTCTGTGAAGTATTTAAAAGTTTGTTCCCACTCCAAGTGATTCCAGGACTCACTGGCTCACCATGAATGAGTCAAGCTGTCTGTTGTACTTGCACACACATGAGCAAACCCAAAGGCCAGGTGTGAGGGGGAGGACTCAGCCTTGGGGTGTGTTCACTTGAACCCAGGCCATTTCCACACTACACTCTTATAGTGCAATTATTCCACTTCGAACATCCTACGGGATCCTGGGGTTTACAGTTTAGGCAGGGGCCTGCAAACCCCAGGATTCCATAGGATGTTCAAAGTGGAATAATCGCGCTATAAAAGTGTAGTAAGGAAATGGCCCCAGTGTGCTATTAGCAAAGCAAGGAGAGTCAGTATTCTTGTTGTATGAGCTCTAGCAATAGTGGCACAGAGCCTGGGGGAAAAAAGTACGCCCAAGAGTTGGCACTGAGTTTCCTAGGAGGCCCTACAGCAGCAGAAGGCCTGGGAAAACCTCCCATGTGTTATGTAGGCAGAGTTTATTTGACTTGAACTGATTTAAACGGCATATTTGAAAGACTCTGTTTAATGACTGAAATCACTGTTTAAATCACTGGGGAGGAAGATTCTATTATAACATCATTTTTAATAGGAGTAAATTATTGTTTTATAAAACTATAATACCTATTCAGAGATGTTGACTTCAACAGAAGTTAGGCACATGTGGAACTATTATTCTGAATTGTTTTCAAATCATTTTTCAAGTCTTCAAAAATGGGGATGTTAATTTGGTCATCTAGTACTATAAGCAAAATGAACTTATGAAGTTGTTCAGGAGATTAACCGTCTCCAGCTGTTCAGTTAATCATGATATTTCTGTCATTATCTGACCAAACAGATTTTTAAATTTTACTAATCAGAGTGTTTATTCCTCTGGTTAGTTTTTTTCTTCAACAAAATATAACATTAACAAAACATATTCACATTTTTCTTAAAGTGCTTATGTTTGGATTTTGGAAATACATCTCTGCAAATTCACCGCTCATTGATGCAGAGAGCGGGAGCTACAAAATATGTATACCACCTACAAAATATTGTTGATCGAGTTGTCTCCTGTCTTCATAAACTGCTGTTAACATATTCATAGACTATAATTAGAAAGTTTATAAAGAAGGTTTATAATAGTATTACTGTAGGCTCTTTTAAGAAAATATTTCTAAAAATCTCATTTTGATTTTTTTAAAAAGATTTGATTTTTTTTTAAAAAAAAAGAACATAGATTTAATCAGCCTTACATGTGAGTAAGGTTGTGTGAGATACAGACCCACACAAATGAAAGACACAAATTCATAAAGCTATGTGGGGTCCAAACCTCTATGGTTATGTTGACAGACTGTGTGGGATGGAAGCCCTAGTGGGAATGGCAGAAACCACTGTAGTTACCTGGCACATTTTGCTGTCTGCCTGATCCTGAAAAATATAGTTTTTCCCTCTTGTTACCATGTCTTGGAGAACTGGGTTTAGCAGAGTTTGAGACCATTTACCTGAATTCCCTGCATGAATTCCTCTGCTGCCCCAGAAAGTAGTTCCACCTTGTTTTGTAACCCTTACCTGTCTCAGTGCCTATCAAAAGGACTCATCTCATAGAATCATAGAATCATAGAGTTGGAAGAGATACCAGAGGCCATCCAGTCCGATGTCCTGCTATGCAGGAACACACATTAAAGCATTCCCAACAGATGGCCATCCAGCCTCTGCTTAAAAACCTCCAAAGAAGGAGACTCCACCACACTCCAAGGCAGCAGATTCCACTAACAGACAGCTCTGACCATCAAGAAGTTCTTCCTGAGGTTCAGGTGGAATCTCCTTTCCTGCAGCTTGAATCCATTGCTCCTTGCTCTAGTCTCTGGAGCAGAGGAATATAACCCCGCTCCTTCCTCGATATGACATCCCTTCAAATATTTAAACATGGCTATCATGTCCCCTCTTAACCTTCTCTTCTGCAGACTAAACATAGCCAGCTTCCTAAGCTGCTCCTCATAGGGCATGGCTTCCAGACCCTTCATCGTTTTGGTCACTCTCTGGACATGCTCCAGCTTGTCAATATCCTTCTTGAATTGAGTTGCCCAGAACTAGACATAATATTCCAAATGAGGTCTAACCAATGCATGTCACAAGGGTCTCAGGTTTTGGTCTTTTTTCTCAGGAAATTGGATGTTGCTGGATCAAGGAGACCCTTTGACCTTCCAGATATTTTGGATTTTGGTTCCCACAATCTTTTATGATTGTCCATGCCAGCTGGGGCTGAGTTTTAGGTCATGAGACCTAGATGGCCGCAACCTTCCTATCCCCTGGTTTAGGGCTTTATAAGTCAATACAGGTTGTTCCTAGAAAGCATTCTGTTCTCACAATAAGAAGTCAAATGTCCATGGGAAGCCTATATGTTTGGCATATGAATAGTAAATCTTGCTATTGTTCTCACCAACTGGCATGTTTTGGCTAACACTGGAGGTAGTATTTGCTCATAGCAACATTGGGAGGGAACAGCTGGATCTTCCAATAAAAGCAATACAATACCTGCTCTCAGATTTACATT